>BMAO01027356.1:0-18662 GCA_019973975.1 Trichonephila clavata
TGTCCTAAAGGTTACAGCGTACAATCCTAATATAAGTTATTTATCATCTAATCTGCAACAACAGAAGTCACACTAATGTTACTTTAATTTTAATTCCACGTATAACAAAATCACTTAGTACTTTGCAATGCAAAATTTATTTTTTCGCAGTAAATAAAGATTTATGAGTTGTAAGTATTTAGTTTTATTATTTTTCCAATATTCACAAGTCAAATTGTTTGGTGGCACGTCTATAATTCATTAAATATTTCTGTAGAAAAAAATTGCACGTTGATCCACAAAGGTTCGCCACCCCTGCCTTAGTCCTATGTTATTTTCAACATCATAACGGCGATCTCCTTAAACAAGACAATCCGTGCAATGTGCCATCTCTAACAAACTGTATCCAAATTATTTCCGGAACACTTTTCATGAACGTGTTTCCCTGATCGTGAATGCCATCGAGAAAGATGTTTAATCTTCTAACTCTGCTCTTTAAAATCTACACGAAATATGGTAGTTTGTTGAGAGTTCACGGGTACATAAGGTTTGCTAACGTCTGCATCATCGATAGGAACGATGGTGTTTAAACATATAAGACATATATTGTCAAATCAGTTACTTTTCATTTTATATGTTTGTTATATCAATGAGTGTTTCTAAACGTAATGGAAAACTGTAATAATAATTAAATGTCAAATATTAAAAATAACATAAGAAATAAACTAGCAATAAAACAATAATAAATAGCAATAATTATTACAAAACATATTTTAATGTATTATTCTTTTTCATAATTTGTGATTTAAAATTGCTGTATTAACGTGTGTGGAATAAATTACGTATAAACTTTTTAGCCAAATTTAACAAACTACACACTGAAAGTTATGTATGGTTTTTAAACAATCTCTTGAGTCATTTGTCATTCTTTTGTCATAAAAAAGTTAATAAACGTTTAGACTTTGCCTCCTATTGCACTCTTATTGCAGTCGTAACGAAATAAATCACTGGGAACTGCATTCACTTTCAACGTAATGCTCTAAAATTATATAATTTACATATAATAATCATATAATTTATCAATAATTCAACACATAGCCATATAATTAATTCATTTTCATTCTTTTACTTCTTTTCTTAAAAGAGGTTGAGCATGAAATAAAAATATAATTACAAGTTACTTTCCCTGATTTTTGTTAAATCGAAAATTAAAATTTCTCCATCGAAAACTTGTCTGAAACCTTTTATTTCAGATTCTCTAGAAAAAGGTAAAAATAAATTATTTCCGACAAACATTATTTATAAAATCCTTAAGATTTTTTTCACTTGAATAAAACTAAGTGTTGACAAATGAATATCAGCCTCTTTTGATTTTAATTTAAAATAATGTACCGTCATGCTTAAAATAGCAGCAAACACAGTCTGAAATGTATACGTATTTACTTTTTTAACCACATATGAACAATTGACAAAACCATTTGAATAAATGTCGTTACACTTAAGTATTTCGAAAAGAATCCAACCGTGAAATGTTTTTATTTGTAGTCATTTTTTATGAAATAATTTTATCACTGGTAATTATGTGGCTGCTTAAATAAATATCAATATTTGATACACTTGATGATTTAATAACAATGTTATGATCTGAACGATGAATTTTAAAGTGGAAATATTACTTTTTTACAGACAGAATTTCCTTGCTTTTCTTACCATAAAATATTCACAAAGAATTGCCTTTCCTGTTTATTTTTATAGTTGGTTTAACAATTTATCTCTAAACATTTAAAGTGGCATTAAAAACATACTTTTTTTTAGGTAATGGTATTTTAAATAGCTTGATTTGAATTGTGTTTTTAAGGATGTAGATTTTGTGAGTACAATGAATAATTAATAATATTAAACGTGTCAAAACTTCAGTGAAAAAAATTTATATTACCATTCCCCTCTCCCCAAAAAAGACTTTATAAGTTATTATGTGTTTTTATTGTATCCTTAAAACCAATATCTCAATTAAAAATATAGCTTTTCATCTACTTTTATGAAAAGAAAACAATAATAATTTATTGTATAATTGTGATAAGATAATTCCAAGGCTTAATTATTTATTATGATATTGTCGTTATTTGAAGCGTTATTTTGTTTAAACATTTGGCAATTTTACTGTTATACATTTGATTAAAAAAATCTATTGAAGTTTTAAGCTTAACGAGTTCTAGTTGTTGCATATAAGTAAAAAAGTTTTATCTGGATTTGTTAAGTTAAACTTGCAAATTATAAAGATGAATCGTATGCTTGCTTAAGTTAATCATTTTAAATTATTTAATTAATCACTTAGCACTGTGTTTATTTTTTATATTTAAGACACAGAGGATGAAATTCAATGCTTATATACTTGCCATATTCAAAAATTTTTTGAAGGGGAAAAAACTAATTCATGCTGCAATAAAATTTTTGAGCAAAGAAATATTTTGTGAATCATATTTGTAAACTAATCAAATTTTAATCCACATTAGTTTTCATTTAGAATATTAATAATGAGAAAAAATAATTTAACAAAAGAAGGAGTTCAATAAAGAAATAATGACTAACATTTTAATTTAGAAATGTTGTAAGAAATTTACTTTATCATTTTATCAAAATAAGTGTTGTATATTAGTACTAAATTTTAATTACTAATTAACAGATATAAACTAAATAAATCAAATTTAAGTTAAACTATTTATGAGGGATTATCACCATGTGTTCCATAAATTAGATATTCAGAAATATATACACAATTGTTTAAATAGTTGAAGAAAAATAAGTAATTCAATATGAATTGAAAAAAGTAATGTTAAATGTTTCTACATATTTTATATGCTGGTTGCTATATAATGACGCACAGCGTCAGATACCATACATGCAGATTGCTAAAAAGTAATCTTGTTTATATTTTAACTGAGATCAAAATCTTTGAACATTCTTATAAAAATACTTCTTATTTTAACGTTTTATAAGCATATTTCTTATTGAAACGTTTTATAACATGATTTTAAAACAATATTTTGAAATAAAAAGCAAACTGAGACTTTTTTTTAAAAAAATAAATGAATCTCCTCGTCTGTTAGAATCATGAGGCACTACTTCACTGTCTCTTCTTTTATGTTTTTTCATTAAAGGAGTTTTTCTTATATTCCTGCAAATAAATTTTGCTTAAGGCGTGTTAACATGTTTGACTATATTCTTAGGATACGTTACATATGCTGCGTTATGAAGCATTTTCCTTTACATGAAACTACTTTTGAAGTATGAAATTGACACATCTTTATTAAATTATTTTTTCATCCAAATAATATGTTTCAAAATTCATCTCAAGCTTAATTTCCATATAAATACCAATGGTTATTAGTTTCACGATTTAGAACTTATAAAAATACCACTTATTATCTGATAAGTTGGTCATAATTATATTCTATACATTTCCATAGTTTTGCGATCCCTATAAGTACAGTCAAATCCCTATTTAAAGAAACCCCTATTTAACGAATTCCGTGATTTATTGAACTTCGCCCCCTCCCAATTAATGTGAAGGCAAAAACCCCTATTTAGCGATCAATTAACCCGAATAACTAAATGAATTTTTTCAACAGTTGAAAAATTTTTTTTATTAGTTTATATCAGAAAAATATTGAATTTTTTTTTCCATTTGATGAGGGATTGCCTATCTATGCAACTGAACCTAAAAAAAATTGGTGATTTTTTGGTACCAATGAATATTGATTCTGACGCAGAAATTGATAATGAAACTCTTATCAAAATTTCTACATTTTCTAACGCATATAAGGAACACATGTTTCATTGTATGAAAATTGTTAAGAAATACCTCATACATTATGATATAAATGACGCAATATATCTATTTTCTTTTCTCTGCATAAAGTCTAGAAAGAAACTCTTTCGAGTCAGGAATCAAAAAGATTATCAGTATTTTAAAAGTTCTGATTAACATGCGTAATAGTTCACTAATAGTATTTTTAGCTGTTGAATAACAAGCGTGTAGTTTCTAATCATAGATATTTTCAGAAAAATTGTATATTATTGAATTTCCTAAAGGCAAGAGCAAAAAATTAGTATTTTGTTTGGACTTTGTAATAACCCCGATTTAACGGTCCCGATTAATTCGTTGATTTGGAGTCCGACTGTATTTAAAAATTTTGTCAGGTAATAACTGCCTATGACAAATTAATCATTTTATGTAAGAATATAATTTTAATACACAGTTCAGGATTTAGAGATGAAGAAGTAGATAAAATTACTCACAAAGATCGTAGAAAGTAGAATAATCCTGAAATTGAAAGAATAATATCGACACAAAATAAAAACGGGTATAAAATTCAATTCCTTCAGAAACAGAATGTGTGTTCTACCATTTATCTTGGACAGTAATCTGGACCGCTGTTTACGGATATTTGCATTCTGATACAACTGAGTGAGATAGACAAGAATCAGCCTTACCTTATATGAGCTGCATAATATGTAGTTCTGTAGGTGTTATGAAAATTGGATTCAGAGTTAAATACATTTATTTATATCATGAGTATACAATTGTAATGAAATGTGTTACAATGAAGGGAATCTTATCTTGGCATCATTTTTATTATTCCGATGTATTATGTATATATTTATAACTACTAGTTAAATATCTAATATAAGAAAGAACATAATATATTTGTCACATGCTAAATGTTTCATACAGTAATATTTTTATTAAGTAGATAATTTGAAAAAAAATAGAAGATAAACCGAATCTTAATGAAAACCAATGAGCACTTATATAAATGGTTAATACTTTTAATAAAATTAAAAAAATTCTATAAAAATTTCATTTTATTATTATCAAAAATATTAATCCAGTGTATCATTTTAAAGACCAAATTTTAAACATAATACATTTTTAATTATTGGTTTCAAAGGCCGATTTAAAACTCATTTTTTTATCGATAAATAATAGGCAAAGATTTATATGTTGCAGACAATTAAAAACGTATTGATAATTTTAATCAGAGTAATTATTATAATCATATTTCTAATAAGAAAGAGATCATCATGTTTTTGTCTACCACGAAGAATCATTGCATTATAACAACCTATGATCTAGACCAATGAACCCTTTCTGATACAAAACCAAAGATCACGCGTGGCTAACTCAGGACTATATAAAGCATTTTTGCACTATATTTCAATAGATAAAACGCTTAGCAACATAATGGAAAAGCAACTGGTTTTTCATATTCCGACATAGGCCACATTGTTATCACTCAGAGATTGAGAACATCAAATTAAGAAGGGGCGCGTTTGTTGGGGTCCCCCAAATGCAGCCGTTGTGAGTACTTAAAGCGGTATTTGAATGGTGAAGCGTTGGTATGGCTTCTTGCCTGCTGCATCACATTGATCACAGGGAAGAGCGGAAACTGTTACGCATTGTTCATAATGATCGTTGACCTATATCATTAGCAGATACAACAATGGCAAACTAAGTAGTGTGCCTTAACACACGGGGCACGGTACTGCGTATTCTCACCTTCGTAACCAATTTCTGAACCATAACCTGCGCTTTCTCAAAAAAAATTGCTTCATCGAAAGTGTTTTATTATTTTCTTGTGAAACACGCAAATATTTCAGAAACAATAACTTACATCATTTATATGCTTGGTAAGGAATGTGACTTATTGACATAGGGAAATTTAAAATCCATTAAATATGAATAATTAGGGTGTTTGGTTACCTCTTACGGTTATAAAACTTTCATAACATAAATTAATGTTAGAAATGATACAATTTATAAGTCCAATTAGCAGTTAGTCCAACTACTTCAATCATGCTGTTTTAAGTCATGTGGGGTTTTAAGAGGAAAAGCTAATTAATATGGGTTTCAAAAAGAGCTTTCTAGATATAATCAATAGTTTTGTTCAGCCCGTCATCTCGAAGTTCTGCTTGCTCATATTATCCAAAAAATTGGGCAAACAGAGGTCTGTTTTTATTATATTGAGGTCTGTTTGGCCATATTATCCAGAATATTCTTGCTTTCCAGAAACTCGTCAGTCAGAAAAATACCAAGTGTACGTTAATTATCCTCCATATAAATAAAATTCGATTAGTTTCGTACTTAAAAAGGTAAACATTTGAATTCAAGATCTAATACATATGTCTTACAGCAATTCTAAATCCATTTCTAAGGCTGGTGCTCCCATTTAAAATAGTGTCATCCCTGTCTATTAAACCTTCACTTAGGTACCGGTCTTTTCTTGACCATTGAGGGAAATATAGAGTCCCTAGTACACTCTAGATGAAAATACGGTATGAATCAATAATTATACTGAATTTGAATTAGTCAGTGAATAGTCCCCTCTCGTCCCTTTTCAATTGTCGATATTATCTGCTACATCCGAAACCGGCCTATCTATGCAAAGAAGTGAGTAGGTGGAAAACAGATCTCTCTGATGTAGCGTTTTGGATATAGTTACCATTGAAACTCGGAATCTTATGACCGTATGGAATTCGTGAGTTAAGCATGAAGCTTTTGCATTTTTGTTACGCCTCACTGCAATGGTAAAACATAAGTTTTCATTAGTCAATGACGATTTTGGACGATCATGCCGATATTTCTCTGTGCGATTCTGGTCTCATTAAATTATCTCTATAAGTTAAAAGAAATTATAGACTTTTCACTAGAGCAGCATGTATTTGAGATTTATCTGTCTTAGGTCTTTAGAAGATTCACAATCTTAATCCATTAATAATTCTATTTCGCTACATTCAAACAGTGTTTGTTACTTATTTTAATTGATGGTTTATAGATTTTTACCGAATGTTGCAGAAAGGCGAACTAACCTCAGAAATTGGCATGCACTCCTTTAAAACAGATTCTTCAAAGTGTGACACCTCATACGCATTTGTACACTTATGTAATCAACACTAAGAGATTGTACCGTTTTTGTGGAAGCGTTAGTTTTAAGCATTTATTTATATATTTTTGCTTGATTATTTTCTAAAAAAGTTCCTGAAAAGGAAAATTCACTTAATTTAGAACATTCAGTGTAATCTAAAACTTTTACTTCTAAATTAAAGAGAAAATGGGATTATTAATTTTTTACAATTACTTTTTTAAACTTCAACTAATATTTTTTTAAAGTTTAACTCTCCCTTTTATGCTTAGTAGAAATCAAATTTTATGAAATACTTTTTTATTAGCTACGAAATAATATGAGATGTTACTTGTTTATTTTTTCTAAAAAAGTGATTGATTACTTTAGTTTCGTTATTTTTTCTTGCTTTTAAATTTAAATTACATGTTTTTGGCATTAATAAGATTTAAACGCCCATCTTGAACAAACATCAATTACTTAAGAAACTACCAGATTTTTTTTCCTGCTGGTTAACTGGTAAATCTTTTTATACACTTGTTTTTATTCAAAGTAAAGTTAAAAGTCTGAATACAAGAATTTTGTAATGAAAATTTATTTAAAATAAAAAAATATATATGTAATATGTTTATGACATAAACATTTCCTCTTCGTGTAGAAAAAGTGTACTTTTGTAATATTGAGATTTAAGTCGAACAATGACCTATTTCTATAAATGTATAATTTTAAACATTTCTACGCAGGTACTGAAGACTTAAGCATGTATCTTTTGGAAAAGTTAGAGAAAATAATTTATAACATATGTGAAATTAAAAAAAATATTTCCAATAAATTTTTCATCCCTGCTTTAAACAACAAATTTAATTTCTTATTTTAAGTCTTTATTGCTATCATTTTTTAAAGGCATCTAATGCTTTTTTTTTTCATTATTTAAATCAATTAAAAAGAATAATGAAACATAAAAAACCTGAAAAATATATAAAATAAGAAGGGGAAAAAAACATAAACATTTTTGTCTAAAAATTTCTTTAAGAAATATTTTTTTTTATTTATAACCTTTTAAGATATGTACTGAGTACAAGCAGAAATGACTTACTATAAATTTCCAAAGGTGAGGAATTTTTTTATCTTTTATTGTAATTAAATAGAAAATGATGCGATTAAATAAAAAAAATGCCATGTTTTTTATTGAAAAATCTTACCTAATATGTTTACTAGGATTATTTTTTAATGATTCCGTGGATAAAAAAAATAGCATGCCTTTATTTTATAAATATTGTGGACTTTCTAAAAAGAGACCAAGAATGAACTATCTTAATAAGGTGAATTTGCGTTTGCTCAGACTTTACAACAGACTATGCAAATAATTCACACGGGGTGGTCAGTGATTGACCGAGCTCTAGAATATTGTGACGAGGATTGGATGGTGTAAAACACAAGGCATTTTAATGATAAGGCTTAACTTCTATGTAAATGTGGCTCCATCGATATATGGGGATTATACCATTGCCTCTCAGACGGATACACAAAATGTACGAGTAGGTGTCACCTTCTGAGGAAGAAGAATCGTTTGATATTTAAGTCGGAGCAATGTTGCCATTATACAGTGCTAACAGGAATCGATCAGCAATGGGGGTTTCTGAGTGTCAAGAATATACCCGTCAACCGAGAGTGACTACATAACGTTAGGATTCAGTGATAATACGATTGATGATCATGCTCATATGTCTTTAAGTGTGTTCATCAAAGTTCCAACGTGCAAAAGGACTCTAGTGATTAAAATGACTATCTGTAGGTAACTCAGCAAAAGAAAACTGGGATTTAGGATGCCATTGAACTTTACCCTTGTTCACCACCAGGAATGTTTGAAGGGGTTGTATCCCTGCTTTAAATCTGGAAAGTCCTAGACTGGAGTATTGTTTTCAACGGAGAGATCCACTTCGGATTAAGACGCAAGTAATCTGTGAAGACGTCTCTGGAAACGTCTAGGACCACGATGGATTACTTACATGACTGCTGTCCATCTCACAGCCCAATCAAGTGTTGTGATTATTTTTTTCTTTTTTGCCGTACACCTTTGATTGTCATCTTTGATTACATTACAGCACGGTAGAATGTATACAAAATTTTATTCCTAGTAGATTTACAATATATTAAAAGTACCACTGGGCTTACATTTCACCAGGGTAATTGCCCGGCTGTATACGTTGCTCATTTTTATTGTTTGTCTTAGTGCTTCTTCAACAATTATTTTGCCTACACGATCATCATATATCTCCCTAACAGGACAGAATTACCATGTATAATCAGGGCAATAAAAGTATATTTGATGTTTTAACATAAGAAATATATTGTTCTGCGTTGTATTAGAAATTAGAATTAATCAGAACCAGAAATGGGTCAATGCATTGTTGATTATTTTCTAGCTGTTTTTTCTGAATAAATCATTATGTTCCTTTAACATTATTAGCGTTTCGTTTTCAATACATGTCCAACACATCAATCTATTTTCGTCTCATGCAAATAACTTCTTCTTTGTACGTTGCTTTATATGCTGTATAGTGCACCAATACTTAGGTTATATGCTACCTAAATTAAGACTGAGAATGAACTTTTTAAAATTTCAATTATTTTTTAGTAGATAACTTCTTTAATTGTTACAAAAATATTTTTACTTCTAAAATGTATACAATCATGAATGTTTATTTAATAAAGAATAATGATATTTTTTTTTTAATTTATATTTCCTTAAAGTTTCAAGTAAGATTAATTTTAAGAAATAATGCATTGATTTCAAGAATTTAAGGAAGAATTTAGGGAACTAAGCACATAAAAAGTAATTGAAATAGGGCATAAAGGTTAGTAAACATATTTAGAATATAACACACGCACGTAAATGCTTCCATAATTGTACATACTTTATGCAAGATTTACATTATTATTTTAAAAAGCAACAACATAAATAATCAAAGGCTTAATTAATACCTTAACTGGTTTGGCCATACATCGTACGGGCTACTTAAAGGTGGCCAAGATCGGTTTGCCCGTTCGTTTTACGGGCACTGATAATTTCTTCTTTCTATCTTTGATTTACACATATTTCAATTCTTATTGTGAGATCATTAGTGCTCACTTTAAAGAGATTAAATTTGTCCATAGCATTAAGATACAACTTATCTGGAATTTTCTTTTGGTAAAAGAAAGACTTTAGACTCTTGAAATTATTCGATAAAGAACAGGGGTTGGCAAGGCAATTCACAATCCTTTGCTTGAGAAGAAACGAAAATGGGAAGATATCCAAAAAGGACTATATTATGTTTGTCCCTATTGCAATATATACACCAGGGGCGGGCAAACTTTTCCAGGTACGGGCTACTCAAAATTTTTTCAAGGAGCTGTGGTCCACCCAGTGGCGTAGGTGAGGGGAGCTAAGAAAAAGGTCTACAATATATATTATATAACTCAATAATAAATGCTTAATATGCACTTACCTACATAACTACAATAATAATAATAACTTACTCCTTTAAGACGGCGTTTAAAGCAAAATGCTCGATACCAACATAATGACGATAGGCACAAATATTATCAACAAATTAAAAAAAAACATTAAAAACAAAACATATTCATCTAAAGTTTGCTCTTTTAGTTATAGTCAAAGGAAAACTTACTTTGCCTACTGTCAGCAAATCTTGAATATTTCGGTATATAATTAATAACTGCTGATCTTCAGGCGGTCAACCTAAAATGTCTTTGTGGTTCACTGCTAGATCGCGATCGGCTTAATGCCCACCCCGGATATACACTATGCTTCAAAGTGTGTGTGCACACTCATAAAATCCTCAACTATATATATGCACGTGTACACACACATAAAATCCTCAAGTGGTTAAAAAATAGGTACATACATGAAATGGAACAATATTAATAGCTTACATAGTGTACTTATAAAAATTAAACATTTAAGGATTTTTATGTTCCCCAATAATAAAATAAAAAATAGACTGTCAACTTTAAAATTAAAGTAAAATATTCCTATTTTCGTATTTATAGGAAATAGAAAACATGCTTTTTAGGAACATTTTGGGGAAAATATATTGATCTCTTAAGGAATTCATTCTTTTAAAAAAATAAGAATAACTTAACTTTTTTACTTACAACAAATGATACCAACATCAAACTAAATTGCAAAATCAATGTAGCTTTCTAATATTTTTTGAAATCTAAGATAAAATATCTGAGAGAAAACTTCTTTAAAAGGAAATTAGAGAAAGTCCACTTGCTTTTTCTAAACATTTTGCGTCCATCCCATGGGATGAGATTCCGTTTTGGAGAGTCAAAAGAGGAGAAAAAAATAAAGACACGTCCAAAACCATAATGTCCCGTCAGACATCTGGTATATGTCTATTATTGCTAAGAAGAGAGACATTTCCGTTTGCTAACTATTTCGGAAAAAACACAAGAAACCACTGAAGACATTTATATCTTGTGGTTTTCTTCATTGCGAAAAAATTGCTACACGTTATCTAAAAATTTGACATGTCTATTTGATATTTGAAAAATACCAGGCAAGTAGTTCTCATGTTATCTAGTTGAAGGGTTTTGTTTGTATATTGCATAAAATAAGTGACTTTCAATATTCATTTCATGGAAGTCTTATTTAATTAAGTTTTAAATAAGTTATGTGTTAGTTATGAATGTTAAGATAGTAATGTGGTAAATGTCATAAGTAATGTATGTTATGTTATATGTCTTAATTTATATGAATGATATGTTAATTCGAAATAGCTTAATTGTAATTAGTATAAATAGTTTGTGTTAACTTACGCTACAAACCATGTAAATTATTTAATTTAGAAATATTGAAAAATGTTTTTTGAATATTTTCAGATAAAAATTAATTGAATTAAAATCAGTTATTTTATACCTTCCACATTAATTTAAAAAATGATCACAAGAACAGTGTATTTGTGTCTAAAAGCGGGGATGTTTAGAACTATATTTTAAGATAGAGTAAGGCAGTAAGCTTTTATACGGATCTGGTAATCTCTAAAATAAGTAATTGAGAAAAAAAATTAAACCTTAAATAATAACAATAAAAAAAATATTTTTAACAGCCGTTCGCAAACAAATTCAATGCTTTAACTTTTTGGGTATTCAAATAAAACTTTTATTCCATAATGGAAAAAAGTCACTGAAATGCTTCATAAATAGTGGCAGAATATTTCTTATAGAAAAGCTTAAAGTGGCGCACATCCGGAGGACAGAACCCGGTACCTTTTTTTCCCGTAAACACGTAACAAACGTCTAGACCAAAATGATCACTTCTTTCCAGAGGATATTACTGGCTTATATAGATAATACCACTATACACTTCGTCAACAGTGAGTGAATGGATAGGCGAATGAAAGATATAGTTGTTATGACTAGCGTGTGAGTTGCTGCTGTTAATTGGAGGAGTTGTGTCAAATGAGTCTGCCGAGTTTTTTTGGATGCTCTTTTTGCGGGTAGATAGTGCCATGACAGTTCATAAGGTTACGCTTTTTCTTAGTTCAGCCAGGGTCCCCAATGAAGTGGTCACCTTATCCGGGGGACACAAACCTCGACCTTCCGTTTCCTAACATACCACTAAACCAAAATGATCACTTCCATTCGGAAGCTGTTACTGGTTTATATAAATGATACCACTACAAGTTCTTTAAGTTTATAAAAATTCGTCATCATAAAACCAGTTTTTCTCGTAGGCTTGAAACACAGATCGACGAACTCTTGCTGCATACGAACTCATATATCCCCGCTCATTTTCAATACAAACAAACAAAATAGGAAGACATAAAATCCACACTAGAGAATGCGCAAGAAAATAAATGAAAGGGCAAAAGATGTGTTAGTTGCTGGTAGAATTACCAAAAATTAAAACCATCTTCATTGGCTTTTACTTTAATGCAGAAAATTTAATGGAAAATATCCTGCCATTTTACATGGTTGAGAATATATTTAAAAATAAGAGATATTTTCTTAATTCGGCTTTTATACGAGGTTCGAATTTTCCTGTGGCAACTTTAGCGTTAAAGTAAATTACATTAATGATAAAAAAAAATATTCAAATAAAATAATGTATCGATTATATAGTTAAACAAGGTAATAATAATTAGCAATGACCTGTTAACTAATAAACACATTTAGGACTACACTTTCCAAATAATATTTTATACAAAAATTAATGTAATGTTTTTTTTTTTTAAAATTACTTTCGAAAAAAAAACACTTATCATATAATGAGGCGTATGCAAGTTAAATCTGCCAAAACTCAAATCTCTCAAGACATGAGGTGTGTAGAAGTTTGAGAGTAAGATCAAAATACAAATTTCTTCCTCACCCTTAACCATGATATATAATTATTAGCTCTATCATCAATAACCCTCATGTAGTTCCGTGGGGAGAAATCAATAAGCAATTGTTCAAAAAAAGCTATTTTTCTATATTTAAAATAAATCTATTATATATTTAGGAAAATACTTATACACAAAATGTGATATGACAAAAACAAAATAAAATTACTCGTGTGTAAAGACAAAAGACATGCAGTAGTGAATAAGTAGCAAATCTTGCACATTAAATGCAATGAAATATAAAGCAAATCAATGCAAAAATGCTAATTTTTCCTAAAATTATAATTATTTAATTTTTGTATTTCAGGCCATAAATGTAATACTTATTTTCAGCCTAACTGAATACGAACAATTACAGATATGCAGAATTGTCTTGTTAAAATTTATTATATAATAATTAATATGTGATTTTTATGTAAACTAATGAACTTATTTTATAGGTTTTAAAATGTTTACTTTTAATATTTCTTACTTCAAATAATTTATAATGTCGATGCTACATGTCAAAAAACGTATTTACTTTAGTAATAGAAATTCGAATAAGTTATAAGACTTAATTTAAAACTACTTTACAGAATAGTCATATTCGAAAAATATTAAATAGAGAAGATAATCTTTATTAAAGCCAGGGATTTAAGAAATATAATTCATTCAATATGGTATTTATAAGAAATTTCAGAACGAAAAAGCATTTTTTTTAAATTTGAGACATATTTTGAATTATTTAATTAAATATTGAAAAATGATGCGTTTATGTATGGAGATATTTTTATAACGAAATCTTTCAAAACTTTTGTTTTCTCTTTTCAATACGATACAAAAATGAATGAGCATTATAAAGCACATAAAATAATATTAATATTTCCCCTTAAATTCAAATAATTATTATAATCCCTTTTCTATAAAATATATTAACATTCTGAAACTCGTTTATTTTTATAATTTAAAAAATATTTCCAAAGTAAAATTTGAAAAGTTTAACTTTCAAAAATAAATAATCCATTGCATTTCAATCAGAAAGGAAATGAAATTTTGAATAAAATATTTGAAAAATTTCATGAAACTCTAATATGCAATAGCATTTCTAAAGAATTTTTTTACATGAAATAAAAGTTGATAAATCTGTCAACAATAATGTAGAATTCGGAAAACAAGTTTAATGAAATGCTTCAATTGAGATTTAAATTAATTTAAGCTAAGGGCATTAATTTCCACGTTCTATTTTAATAAATTCCAGAGTTAAAAATGAACTAAAACAGAGAGAGAGGAAGGTATTGTATAAAAATTATATGGTTATTTTTAAAAATTAAAAAGAACTCTTTTGATAAAAAATCTATTTTTTTAAAAAAAATATTATATTTTTAATTTTTAAAATTCATTGTGAGTACAAATGGGGTAAAAATTCCTTTTTAGTTCGAAAAAAATATTCTATTTTTTATGGGTGTTCCATTCATGATAAGGCAACTGAATCGATTCATGAAAAGAATTAATAAAATATCTAATTCTGCAATTATCGTGAATTTTTTGTATGCAGGGTTTTGAATTGAATAATAAAAAAATTAAAATTCGTTAGTTTCTTTTCCTTGTCAACAATTTCTAAATAACATGAAAAAAACATTATCTCGAATGTCTTGCATACAATCTGTTTACAAAAAGCTTCTATACACACAATCTTAGGTATCTAAATGCCAGGCTTGGAATTGCTGCTAAAGATAAGATCTGAGAACAGATGGCAGAAGGTTTCTTTTTGTGGGCTTCTTAGCAGCTAGATGCAAGTCACTGTCACATGTGGTATTTAAACCTATTAATATTACTTAGTTCCAGGTTCATTTACCTTATTATTTTCTCCTGATTGTTTAAAATGCGTTCTATAAATTGCAGAAGACAACAACACATTTAACAACTTAGTCTACTTAAAGTGGACTCAAATTTCCTTTTATCAGACAAATTCAACATCGTATTCAAGTAAGACATGTCAAATTCTTATAAAAAATATGTATTTTGAAATTTCAATTACCCGATTTCTAAATGTAAAAACAGTAGCTAATTATCTAAATGCTAAATTCGAAATTGGCGCTGTTTATCCAGTAATATTTCTCAAACTCGATATGGATTAATTAAATCTGTTTAGACAGGGTATTTCCTCTTAATACAAAACCTTAATTGCCATCTATTCTTTCAAATCTCTATTACTGCCATCCTTTTAAATTTTTCCCGTTTATTGTCAATTTGAACTATAAAAAACTTAAAAATTGCATTTTTATTACGTGCCATATTTGTCGGGTGGCATTACTGCGCATCCCGAAAAAATATTTATTAGAAATTATTTTAAATCTGTCATTTTTCCCTTTATACCTCCCTCTAAAATCTCTTTTTTAAATCATTCCTTTAATTGTTGATTTTTGTTTAAGTATATTTTTATTAAAAAGCACGGATAAAAAGATTAAAGTGAATATTTTTCTTCTTTTGGGAATATGTGCATTTATAATCTTTATAATAATTCATTTATAAGAAAAAATAAAACTATACTAAGAGGTGTATAGTAAAATTATTAATATAATATATATTTTTTCATGTGATGTGATGAAACTTTTTATATTCTTAAGCACTTATTCTAAAAGAGTGAATTTTTCTTTTATTAATTTGGCACTAAGGGGACCCGGCACGTCTTTAGAAATCCATGTTAAATTGCGTAAGTTTATATACTTTTTTCTCATAAACTACTTACTTCTAATGGATAAAAATTTTACAGTAGGTTATGTATACTATCAAAAAAAATACTTTAACGATGGTTTTTGTCTTTTTGTTAAAAATATATATAGTTATGAATTTTTTAAGAAATGTTCCATTTTTTTTCTAAAATTTAGTTTAAAAAAGCTTTATCTAAAAAGGTTTGCTATATATATGTCTAATTCCTTTCATTAAAATGTGTAAACATGTTAAAAGTTTGTTTACTGAAAATTTGAGGATTATACAAAAAGTAGTTTTTGAGAAAAAGGTACATAAAGTAAAAAATATAACATTTTGAGAAAACAGGCTTTAAAGTAAAAATTTGTAATTTTTGAGCATTTATTTTTTAGTACTTTCCTTAAGTATATGAAGCATTTTCGTTACCCTCTCATCCTACAAAAGAGTCTTCGAATTTTCTTTTTTTCATTATTTTTTACAAGTTAGACATTTTTTTTTATCTCAAGATGGTTTTGTTGAGCTACACGAATCCTAAATGTATTTAATTTTTTGACGCATGACGCACAGTTATAACTTGGTTCATTATTACAATGTTTTAAGATCATTAATTTTGCTACATGACTCATATTGAACTGCGCAGTAGCCATATTTACCCCTAATTTTAGAGTTTTTAATTCTAAAAATGTAAATTTTGGAATCACTGGCCATATAGTGTTTTAACAGACTCATTTGGGCTCTGAGTCTTTCCATGTAAACATTTTCTTAATAACATAGGATTGCCTAGATCTCTAAAAATTGGCTTCATTTAATTCATTATGATATATAGCACGTGTGCATGTGTTTATGATCATGATGCTTTTCGTTCCATTCAACTTCTGCCTTTTGAAACTAGCACCATACATTTATACCCTCAGGCACAGTTCATGTTGAGGACTGCTGTTTGAAGGCAGAACAGGAAAATAACCAACCCAAAGAGCAGTTTTCATGCTGTGTAGATATAATATCGGTGAGTCAATTACAACCACTTAGGCTTTTTCATCACTTAAATTATTTTCTCTATCTTTGCTTTTAAGATCTAAAAGACGTGTACCCACACAATTTTGGATATGCCCAATACACTCTAATTTTCCTTTTGAACATCATATGTATTTACGATCATCAGAAACTTATGCAAGGGGAAACACTAGAAGAACTCATTCGATGCGCGTCAAGAAGTAGCTTCGTTAAAATAAAAATAAAAATACTTCTCTTTATCGTATTTCCTCATGTCATATATCAGTTTAAACAGAAATATTTGAACTTTTAAAAAATATAAAAAGTGAAAATCGATAATTTTTTTTTAAAAATGCATGTGCCGGACTTCTTAAAAATATTTAAACCCTCCAGAACTACCAATTTAAAACGTTATTGTTACATATTAGAATTCCAGCCATTTATATTTATGAGATAAAACACACAAAACTAATTTCGCGTTCATAAAACTTTAAATGATTTTCTTATTATTTCAATTTATTTTTTTTTCTTTTATTTTTATTTCCAGCTGAAATTCCTTTCATAATTGAGGGAGTTTAAATTTAACGACTTTCCTATTTCCAAAAACTTGTTTATGTCGAAATAACATCTCAATAAGAATTCTGAAGATTACACATAAGTCAATATCTCTTACATTATTTAAAATACTTTCTTAAGTTCCTTATTGTATTAGACAACAGTTAATCTACCTACACAATGTTTTATTGTTGTTTTATTAATACCAATGTGGGTAGGTATGAAAAATTTTGAGCGTGTTTGTGGAAGAGATGGCGAAATAACAAGGATTTATGATCTTGCGAAGAGTATGAAATATTGTGAAATATTAAGCATACAATTTTAAAGAACCAAACTAAAATTTTCCATTCACTATTCCTTAGAACATAATCTTCTTTAAACTATAATCTTCCTTATAAAACAATAAACAAGATGAAGCTTCGAAGCTTATAGTATATCTTCATAAGAGATAAAAAATGTTGTTATCGATAAAAAGAAGCGCAGATGAGCATTGGTATTGGAAAACCGTTGCAGTATATTGTAATTTTCATTTTTATCTAATAAAAAAAGTTAACTTTTTTGTACAGAAAGGGGAAAAAACAATAAAATGTTTTTTCTACTTTTGTTCAAATTTACAATGTGCATTTTATCTTTTCACTAATTGTAAGGTATTATTTAAACAACTGTATTCCCAAATTTAATACCGCAAAATAAATTATTTTTCAATTTGCTATCCAGTTTTGAAGTTGAAAATTAAAATCTGTGCATAGAAAATTTTCATAAATATAACTCAATCAAAGAACTAATTTTATGTCACCATATAGTTATTACTTTTAATAGCTTATAAAATATTTTTTAATTTTATAGGGACTGCTATGTACGCACTCACAAAACATATTTCCTGATGTAGTTTTAATGTTTTATGGATATTAATTTAAAAAAAATCAACGTAAAATTGTCCCAGACCAAATATGCCTTGTCAAAATATATTATTGAATGAACTTTTATTTGATGAAATTTGTCGTTCTTAATACTCCAGAAGAAAACAAAGAAAATTACGGTACGAATATACGAAAAAAAATTTTAGATAAAAATTTCATCTTTTAACAGAAAAATAGAATTTTTTTTTTTATATAAATTATATTTTTACCTTAAAATTCTTCCTGATAGTTAA
>BMAO01027357.1:0-17884 GCA_019973975.1 Trichonephila clavata
CATTACAACTGGACTATCGTATTGATGTATGATGTGTGACCAAGAGTTCACATATAGAACACCAGTAAATATGTAAATAAACTTGGATTTTTTTCTATATTCTTTAAAGGTTTTTTTTTGCTGTATTCGTCTTAGTTTTTTACTACAGTGCGCCAAAGCCTTCATAAAAAAGCCTGTATTATTACCACTATACTCAGGGGAATTCTCTCTTAACATTTAAGGCTTGGAGAGTTCCTCTACATGCAAAGGAGGACGGTTTTCTATGAACTGATTAAACCTTTTTTAAATTTTGTACACAGCTCATTTGTATAATCACTTCTTACGAAGTAGAGTACATGTTTATATAAAATATACAGTGTGTAAAATGAGAATCCATAACATAGGCCTAAATTTAACTCTAGCAGTTATTGGAATTAGTTAAGAATTTAAATTTAATCTAATAACTTTAACATTGGTATGATTTCGTTCAGATCAAATTGAAAGTTTTTCCTGGTAATATTGTCAGCGAAACGTGAACCTTCCGCGTGGGCGTGTCTGCTCTCTGTCTGCTGATTGGAGAGAAAAACAAACACCCACAAAAAGAGGCATGAGAATGGCGCTACAGATAGATTTCCTCGAAGGCAGATAAAAATTCAAATGCCTCGCCAGGTTAGTGACCCGTACATCTCAATATTTTTTCCATAACCGATTGACTCTATGCCCTCAGTTTTAGGAAATTTTGAAGATAATTAAATAAAAAGGGGCTGTAGTCGAGTACAGATTCACAATTGTATAACATAGCGAGAACAATAAATACGTAATTCATCAAGTTATTCATATTTCCTGTAGACACCCATTTGTACCAGTACATTATAGGACTGATGCATCAGAAATCCAGTGATTTTTTTTCAGTATTATGCTTGTATTTAGACTGTTTGGATGAATGCAACAATAGCAGTAAGTAGAGCTTAGTTGCATTAACTTGACTCTACGTTTAATGTCGGTGCTTGAATTTGAGTAAAAGCCAGAGACAGACTTTTATGTTACAGAAATATTTACAGTTAGTTTACACGTAATTTTAAATAGTTAATTTAAGGGAGTAGATGTAAGTCACACCTTTGAAGGTGCTGCGAATATTTAAACTTAGAGTCTAAATTGCGTTCGCAAGATGCGCTTCCTGTTAACAGTGAGTGAGTGAGTGAATATTAACGTCACACTGTTAAGCAACACGAGGGCCTTTGGCGACGGACCTCGTAATTTTGAACCATGGTCAAGTGACGAGGACGAATCTGAACTGGCACCCCCTCTCCTAACTACCACACCAATGGGAGGACGTTTGAGCTCTCCACAGATTTAGCGTGCATAGCTCCAATACACGGCGGGTCTTTAGGGGTACTGGGCTCGAACTCATGACATGCCTGTCTTGATCCGATACCTTGATCACTTGGCTACCGCGACCACTTGTTAACAGTCAGAATCAGAACCCCAGCACCAGTAACTCCTGGTGCGAGGGTGTTACGTTACAGTTGGGGTAGGAAGCGCGAAAACTATGGCGAGCTCAGTCACAGATAACGAAGGAGTGTAGGAAAAATATTCAACACGAGGTCTAGTGTGGCGGATCACTCAATTTAGAGTTTTAATTATATACCAAGATGAAAATCTGGAGTGATACCTCCCGCTTCTTACTTCATATCACAATACAAGAAAAGTTTGAAATTTAATTGAGCATATCATGCAACATTTTTCCGAAAACTGATCTTTGGTAAAGCTACAACATGGACCCACGACAATTTTGCGTCATTAAACTATGACTATGATCACTAGCACCAGACAAATTGGGCACGAAAAGAAAGAAAAACGTGTTTTTGAAAGAATCCATGTCTTCACAATTCTTCACGGGGAAAAAAATATATATATATTTATTTAGTTCAGTATTAACTCACAGTTTTTCAAAATCATTATTGTCAGGCGTCACAATTTCAAACAGAGAAACAAAAGTTATATATTAATCCAGCGTTTCTCAAACTGTAGGGCGTGATAACCCTACGTGGAGGCAAGCATATCGAAATAAAAGATTATTTAAAAATATTATCAATTTATTGAAAGGAAGTAAAACAAAAAACACATTCTGACATAATAAAAAAATAAAATACCCATTTACACTAATATAATTTTACACACTTACAAATGTATCAGTATTACACAATGCATTTGTTAATTAATTTAACAACACTATATAGGTTTAGAACAAGTATAATAATTACCAGAGAACCCACACAAAATTATATAGAAAATTTGATACTCATCTTGATGTAATTTGTACGGTTTATAATTAAAATCGCATTGTAGCTTTAGCACCAAAGTACATTGTTATTCGATTCAATACATTGTTATTCTACAGAGGGGGAAAGGAGGCGCGATGAAATTATGATTGAAATTTGGGTCCCAAATATATTGAAAGATTGGAAATCTTTAATCATTTTTATTTGTAGCATTTTTAAACTTGTTTGAAAAACATATCAAATTTATCACACACATTGCATTTTCAAATAAGTTTGAAAAGGCAATACGATATTACATATAAAGAATAGATCTAGAATTATGGTTGATCACTAGAGTAGCTATAGCTATTTTCCATGTGATTTATTTCCTTGAAATAAATCCTTTATCATTATGAAGAAGTTATATTAATATGCTTATTATCAGTGTGAAGAAATCAATTCATATATCTAATCTTGCAAGCGAAGACAATAAATAAAAATGCACGTACATCGATTGGACTTTAAAAATACTAAAAGGAAGTGAAGCAAAAACATTCGGTAGAAATGTTTTTTTGTATCAAATAATGGAAAGGTTTTACATGGTTAAAAAAAACCATGAAAACGTTAAGAAATTCTATTATTTGATGTTTTCTTATTTTGACCGAGTTTTAAAGAAAATTTATATTCTTCCAAACAAGTATTGAAATAAAAACTATATTCATATCGTCTTTTAAATTATCTCGAAACTAAATCAATTAATCTATTACGCAGTTTTTACAGAGTCTAACTCTTTAAAATTGATACTTTTTCAAACCACATTTGATTTGATTAATTTGATTTTTTTTAAAAAGTATAACATTTTTTGTTGTTGTAATAAAGGCTTCTGGAAACTATTTTTACATGGTATGAAGGTTCATTAATTCAATTTATCTCGATATTTTGAACCCCTATCTGGTTAGATAAGGAATTAGAATCGGCACCACTTTTTTCACATCCACACCATGAAAAACCGTTCCTTTTATAGAAAATACCCGAACACCTTTGCTACACATCTATTTTAGTATTTCCATAGTCCAAATGACGCATGTGCATTTCTGATTATCATTTTTTCTAAGTTTAGACATATATATATAAACTGATGTCTTCATAATGATATCAGCATATCTCTTCAGAACGGTAAAAGACTCCTTTCAGCAAGACATATATAATGCCGGTATATTTATGAAAAAATAAATAATAAAAATGGCTTAGGAGACACCAACTACAATGACCAGCTAGATTTCTAGATCTCTTCTTAATAGAAAACGTCTGGGGTATTATGGGATATCATTTGTAGGCGCAGGCGAGAGGAAGTTTATAGATACAAGGGGGAGAAAAAGAAACAGCATTAGCTAAATATATAACATTTGCTTCAGTTCGATATTGTAACATATGGCACACAACAGTCAGTTCGAAAACTAATATCCATCATCTCGTACTGAGCAAAGAAAATTAAAACTTACTGAACAAAAATATATCTAACTTTTGTGCCATCTTTCAAGAATACTACCTTTAATATAACTTTAATATTAGTTTAAATATTTTTTTCCTGAAAATTTTACTGGGTATTCTGGAAATAAATGTGTATATGTCTACAATAAAAATATAAAGTTTTTATAGCAAGAAAAAAGGAGTTGATGAAATTCAAATCAATAATCAAAATCTAAAATTTTATTAAATTTTTTTTCTGATTCTGCGTTGTACAAAATTTTTTAAAAAAACAGCCTAACTTCTGACTAATCAAAACCTAACAGTAATAAATATTTTTAAAAAGTAATGTGAATAATATTTTTCCTGAATTTTCAACTAATTTATAAACAAATGGAAAAATGTAAATAAAACAGCATTTTTTTTATAAGTAAAATAAATGATGGCATAATAATAATGTTATAGCACACATTCATTATTTAATCTTTTATTTTTTTTAATTATTTGTTTGCACTAAACTAGTGTACAGTCATCATATAAAGGCATATCCTTCACATTTCTTATATCGCAGATGGATAAAATTTTACCAATATCAATATCGCAAAATTATTATAAACTTAATAGATCAATCATTTTATTTAATCAACGTAATTTTTGTGAAAAAGTTTTGCTCATAACAAAATCATTTTCTTTTTTAGAATTAGATAGGGAACGAAATTCGTACAGTTGTTTGTATAAGTTTAACAGTTTATTCATTTATAAATATTTAACAATTTTTGTTTAAGAATTTGCTTTGACTTTTAATGCATTTTTATTTTTTCATTCAATACAACATAACATATTTTTTGATATCTTATTGATAGAGTTCCAAATAAATAGATTGTTCATTACATTTGCCCGTTTACGAACAAAGTTTGATAAGTTAATCTTATCTATGATAATTACTAACAAATTTATGGTTACTTTAAGAGACCGCTTTGGATATCAAAGATCTCGACCTTATTTTAGATTCAAATTTTTTAAATATAATTGCATAATGATTTTTTCCCAAATCCCATTAAATTTTAAAATAATTGTTTTCCTCGTTTTGTGAAGTAATCGAGGCAATCAAGCTTTAAAAATGGACAATAATATTTAAATACGAATGTAGAGGGTATAAAGGAGGCTAGGGAGAATTACTGAAAAAAGTATGAAGAATTCTCTATTAAAATAAAGATAAGAGAGTTTATGTGTCGAGTTTGAGAGTTAAATGTCTGTTTTATAGATTTCTTACTGAGATCAGAAAAGAACCTCACAAGAAGATATTCAATAGACAGAATGGAAGCTCACTATTATTAACCTAATGTTTACGGATTGCAAGATAAGAAAAGTTAGTGGCCATATGTATTTGACAATAAAATTACATTTAGACCTCTTCATATGCATAGTTTAATTTTTCAAAGTTTGAATGAACGAGTTATTAACGAAATGACATCGCCACAGTATGACGCAATATGCGCTGTAGTGATGCCCAGCGAAGGGGCAATCATTCTTCGTGAAAGGAAAAATAAAACGAAACAGTTGAAAATTTACTGATTATTTAATAAAAAATTTATAACACACTATTTGATGTTCTCTCTATGTTTCTAAAGAGGGCTTTCATAATGCAATACAACATGATTTTGTTTGGAGCACAAGAAATTTCAAAATAAAGTGATCTAAAAATAAAAATTCGGAAACTCAAGAGTTTGAGCTATATTTTACAAAATATGCCGCAAATTGGCCAATTAGTTAACATAGCTGAAACAATGCCAATCTTTGAAACAAATTCGAATTCTTCAGATTGTGTAAGAAGCGTAAGCGATTCTGCAGCGTTTCTTTTGGTAAATGGGTCCGCCTCCCCCCAAAAAACACTGACACACAAGAATCATTTTGAAGTTTCAATAAGAAAAAAACAAAACATATTTTAAGAAAACACTTCAACGTGCCCGTACGTCATCATCAGTGTTGCGTCACGATCAAATTCCAAGAGAGATCAGTTTCTCTGTTGGGGAGTGGCAAAAGATCTAACTAAAAAAAAGTGAAAAGTTTTTATTATTATTATTATAGCGAATGAAAAGCGTACATGTTTTTGCTGTCCTGTTTTGATTTAAATATCGTATTGTTATTGATGTTTTCTTCAGCGTTGTCATATATATATATATATATGCAATATCTCAAACTCCATTATTGTAAAGAATAGTAAAGATATTGTTGAGTATATGCAAGGCAAAAGTGTTAAATCTTTGCATAGCTTTGATTTTGTAGACTTATTCAACTCTATTGATATAGAGGATATGATTAAAGTACTTAGAAATGTTTATACTAAATATTCATTAAATAAATTGATAAACTATGATAAATATAATATTATTATACAATTTGTTTTGAAAGAAAATTACATATTTCATAATGACTCATATTATCAACAAATTAAAGGTCTGCCACAGGGTGGCCCAGCTAGTAATAGTCTGGCTAATATCTATTTACACTATTACGAGAATGAAAAAATTGATACAGACTCTAGTTACTTTTTTAGATACATCGATGATCTAATTATTTTCAGTGATAAAGTTGACTTTACTCCTATATTTGATTATTATCCAACCTACCTGAAACTATTAAAAACCAATTGCAATATAGAGTCAGCAATTTCCTTGATCTAGAATTAAAAGTTGAAAAATATATGCTAAAAAGTAATATTTTTGATAAGAGACTCTTTTGATTTTAATGTTATAAAAATGCCATATTGGAATAGTACCCTTCACATTTCAATTTTTAGAAATATCATTCTAAACTATATAAAAAGAAATAATGATTTAGTATCTGAAGAAGTATTGAGAATTAATAATTATAAAAAATTCTTTCAAAGTTGCCTAGACTATAACTATCCAGCTAATTTTATTTATAAATATATGTCATCAAAGTTATAGCTATTTAATTATTTTTATTTTAAGTATTCATTTCTATTTATTTTATAGTATATAATTTTATTGTTATATTTCTTAATATATTTAGTCTATAGTATATAATATTCTTGATATATGCTTATATTAAGTTTAGTTACTATAAATATACATAGATGGCGCCTTTATTCTTAGTATTGCTGTGTTTTTTTTGATGCAGTGAGTCAGTACATTGTGGAATCTGTATACATCGGGTAAGATTAGAGTTTCTTTGCTCATTTACATTATTTTTAATTATGGTTATATTCATTATTAACCTCTCTTGCAAATATTTTTGTTTATACATATTTATGTTTGTCTATTTCTTCCGGATTCCTATGGTAATTTAATATTGCAATTTCTATTCTATTGCTGTTATATTCACCCACGTGGGTTTTAGGCTTTTGCCTTAGTTTATACGGGAAACTATTATGTAGAAACAATTTCTGCTGCAGGAGAAGGTTGAGATCTCAAAAAACAATGTTTAATCCTGTTTCACTGTCCTAAACCAGTGACAGCTTGAGAAATCATAATAGTTTTCCCCGCTAGATACATTTTTTTGGTTTGTCATGGTTCCATGTTCTTGGTTCTTCCGGTCTGATCTTAGGATGCTTGGGATTTATTAGTCTTCTTTTGAATTATTTACTGCTATATATATATATATATACACACAGCTCCCTACATTTACTCTCACAATCAATCCTATTAGGAACTATAATCAGCTTTCAATACATCAAATTTATTGTGTTTAAGTATTTTCGTATATACGTCTGGATTAAAATCGATTATTTGTAGAAATTGTAGATTTTGTAGAACTTCTGAAATTAAGTGTTTAACTAAAATTTTACAATTCCTATTCCTTTATTAAAAATGAATTTATTGCGAAAACTGTTAAATTCGAAGGTTCTCCATAGGTAGAGCAAGAACTGAAAATTATCCCCGCACAACAGTCTTCGATTTCAATGCAAAACAACTTAAATGAAATTTTATCCCTATGCATAATTTGTTGGAAATCTTAAATTTTCTTCAGAAAAATACAAAAAGTAAATAAATAAAACTTTTACGTTTTCAATTCATTTTTTCTTCCACATTTTTATGAACACTGCAAAAGAATAGGAGGAAAAAATTTTCAATTCTACAGAAAATTGGAAGAAAAAAAAGGAAATCATATAAAATAGAGTAATTCAAAAACCTTTTTTGCATGCTATTTGCTATCTAAAAACGTTTATAAAAGTAAAGGGATAGTCGTATTTAAAAAAAATTTAGAGTGAAGTAAATCCCCTTTGCAATTGCATGTTTACTTATTTATATATTTTTTTTCTTTAACATATTCTAAATGCTATTTCAGCAAATTTTTGCGTTCGTAATCTCAAAATTGAAACATCTCTCCACCCTCCAAGAGAATGAAGGGAAAAAAATTATTTTTTATCTTTCAGACAAGAACAGATGTGTGTTGTGAAGAGAAAAATGATCAAAAGATAGCAGCTTTAAGATCTTTTCAAATCTCCATAACTCAGTTAGTACTCACGAATTCAATTTGAGATTGAATTCATCCGATCGTGTTATCACTTTTTCGCTGAGCTTTTCAAGAAATCTCAAAGCTCGAGGATGTATTGATCAATAACACGCGCTGAAAAGTTGAATTGGAAAATTTTGTCACGCATCCAGAAGTATATTATGGCTGAAAAAACTCAATCTGGTATAATAAGATTTTACAAATGAAGAATTCTTCTGGATCTATTTTGAATATTAAGCGTCATTGCTATTGATAGCATCATCCTACATATTCAAATAAATTTATTCGAATTATATATTCCTTTTAAACATTCAAAATGTGAAATATCGATATATATGCACATCTTTATGAATAAAACTTCCTCACAGATCAAAATTTTTTCCAAATTTATCTTTATAGGAATCTTTATTGATATGAAGGATTTGAAATATTTCTATAGATTTCTATAAATCGAATTATAAGAACTCGAGGGGGTGAGGTTCCCTTTCAAGTAAAGTTAAGGTTTTGTTTTGATTAGGTATTTAGTAAACCTCGTCAGTGTAAAATGTTATAATGAAGTTCTAATTGTGAATTCCTTTCTAAATATGCTGTGAAGGAAAATTTTTACTTTAGTTTTGAAGCATAAAAGGTTACGATAGATACTTACTAAAACATTTACATTAAGGTATCCGATTGCACTCGGAAATACAATTTTGAAAAAAATGTATAAACTATACCTACATGAAATTTTCATAACATTTTTTGTCACGATTATTTTAGGTATTTGATCACGTTCAGAAAAGTGATTTTAGAAAATCTTTTAAATGAATAATTTGTTTTTGTAGAATATGAATATAAAACTGTTTTACAAATATTATTAGAAGAAAAATTATTTAAATGCAAATATTTGGAAGAAGATGAAGATTGAATGACATTTTCTAAACATTCCCCTTTTATTAAAAATAATTCTATAACAATAACATTTTGCCTATGTATAGCTAAGACTTCTGTACAGAGCCCGAACTAGTATTTTTAAGGAATTCACATTATTTTTTCAGAGTTACAATCAACCTCTCTCTCTCGAAATAATAGCTGAGGTTAAGTGTAAAAATTTCTCTATTCTGATGTATTAAAATATGAATAAATCCACTTATAATTTATAGATTTTAAAAATCCTAGCTTCGGCCTTCAAAAACAGAATGAAAAATCCTTCTACCAAATTTTATATAAATATACTAAAACTCTTTTGAGTTACCACTTTAACACTAGATTGCCCAAGGAAATAATTTTAAATGCTTTTTAATTTCAATTAGAAAAACAATTACATATGTATATAATGACACAATTTCTTAGAATTTTTTAGAATATATTATTTTCCAAGTGAAGTAAATTTTTTGTGTTGTTAATATTTACTAATAACTTGTTTTTGACTGTAAATAATATTAAAAAATATAAAAAAATAATTTTAAACAAATTTCTTTACTCATTAGTTATTTTTTTACAATGCAGTCATTTTGACTGCTTTTGGGCAATATAGGTATATGTTAAGTTTCAGTCTTTTTCTGGTGTTAAAAACTCATTCTTCTTAAAAAACAGTTTTTCAGAAAATTGACTTAAAGATAAAAATTTAATAGGAAACAAAAATAAATATATGAATCAGCTAGATTTTTCAAAAAGTACCTTAAAATATTTTTAAAGATGTTTTTTTTTAAAATATAGACAGTATATATGCAGCATTTATCATTTTCTGTTTCTGATCGTTACAACAATACATATATTTTTGTTGTTGTTGCTTATCCACTTGGCCTAGACCACAAACTAGATCAAGTCCAAAAAGACCGTGTCGCTTAATTAAATTAAAAACAACATCCTCATCATTCAATAATTGCCCCACAGAGGCACCAATAGATGCAATGATATGGGAGGGAGAAGCCATAGCCGAACAGCGGCAAGAAGCATAAGTCTTCTCAGATCCATTAAATATTAAGCTCTTGAAATGACCAGTCCTAAGTCTAGATAAAGTGGTCAGAGCAACTCTAGAACAGGTGCACAGCAGGGACAATCCCGGATACTTAGTGGCATACCAGGCATGTTCAGGCGGAGACCTCCAAATAGTTTTTATCTTGCCCGTGAACAGGGAGTGTACCTCGGAAGCTTGTAGTTCAGAGGAGGTGAGGTGATTTTGGGGTTTATTGGCGCAAGAGCCGATTTCGGCTATACTGCGCCAAACATTTGTTTTAATATCTGTGGTCTAGACGGGAAGAGAAAGAAAGAATGAATTGAATGACAAGAAAGAGGGTCGAAAATAGAGAAGGATCACTAGGGTACCCCGGGTTCGTGCAGCCCACGTTTACCAAAGACAGTAAACCCCGTGGGAAAAGGAAAAGATCACTAGGGCACCTCGGGATTGTGACACCCGTACTCAACTAAAGAAGGTGAGCCCCCTGAGGGGTGTAGTTCAGAGGAAGAGGCAGTGGGAAGTTCGCTGCCCTCCCGAGCAAGCAGACTAGCAATTTCATTTCCATAAATCCCAACATGTGAGGGTATCCACTGAAAGCATACCGAACTGACCGGGGTCAATGCAGCTAATTTTAAACGTATATCTTGCCCCAACATATCCAGGACATAGGACCAATCCTTTAAGAATTGGATAGAGCTTTGCTCTCAGTCAAAATCCAAGTATCAGATGCGCGATTGTACATATATTTTTAACATGACAACAATATTACTCGATAATATGATATACGAAAATAAGAGTACAGCATAATGCGATATGACAATAAAATAAAACATTGAATACATACTTTGCTGACATTTTAAAGGTTATCTATTGATGATTGAGCGTTATTTTGATTTCTGAGTAAATTTTTTCTGCTTATTATAAGTGCTTATTTTTACACCTTAGGTTATTGTTCCAGCCACGGTTGTCAATTTCATTTTAGAAACAAGCCTGGGCTTGATCCCATGTGAAGTGGCAGAATGTATTCTTGGCCATCATCTTTCCTTTTTTGATTGTGATACTGATGAAGACTTTGATTTCATCTTATTGTGGAAATATAAGTCGAATCGAAATAAATAATTTGATTGCAGAAGCTAATAAACAACAACTTGGAGATCCTATTGTAAATTAGTGGATAATTTATAAAATATGCAAAGCACTTGAACTTAAAGCACAATTTGCAGTTAGGATATTTCCATATGACATCACTCAGACAGCCATGGTCGGAAAAACAACAACAGCTGCATCACCTAGAAGTCGCACCATGAGTGGAATTTGAGAAGTAAGAAGGGACCGCCCAACTTCCAAGAGAGCAAACAGCAGACCACTTAGAACCTGCTAAAAGAGATGTGTTTTGCCCTCCACCATCGATATAAATAAAAATAAATGTTTGGCTGTATATCTCTTAAGCCGTTTATCCGATTGCGATGAAACTTTGGGCGATGGTTAAACGCATGCCCGTGAAGGTTTCGGAGTTAGTAAAATTGACCCCTAAAGGGCGTTAAAGCTAAATATTCCCATTTTTGAACTTTTTCACCTGCAAACTTGAAATATGGTGGGTATGTCCCTTCAAGGATCAGCTACAAAACTGGGTTGGGCGAAAAATGGATCCCAAGGGGGTGTTTCGGGAACTCAAGCGACGTTATAAATATTCCCGTTTTTGAACTATTAGACCCCTACATGCTAGGAATTTGGTCGGCCCATTTATTTCATGGAGAAGAGATCCGTTACAAAGAAGTGTCTTGAGAATCGACCGGGAAAGGGCGTTGCGAAAGTTTAAAGAGGGTGTTTTTTAGAGATAAAAACTACCGTTTTTGAACATTTAGACATACAGACTTGAAATTTTGTTGGCATGTCCCCTCCCCCCCCCGTTAAGTATATATTTGCAAAGGGGGGGGGGAAGAGTTGCTGGGAATTATTTATATAAAAAAAAATTTCGCTATCGAGCTACAACTTACCGCAAGGAAATTTGGTATGCAAAACACTTTAGTTGAATGGAAATACACTAAGGTATCGATTTTACGGAAATCGACTCCTATGGGGGAGAGGAAATCTTTTGCAGCGTATTGACAAGAAAGAAAAAAAAACCGTTTTCGAACTACTAGAAATGAAATTTGGTATGTATATCTATGTTGTTGAACGTGTCTTACAGAAATCGACTCTCAAAAATGGTTACTGGAGCTTATTGATTAAAAAAAAAAGTTTCTGATTTGTTTGATTTAGACTTGAAATTTGGCAAGCATGTTTATTTTATTGAGTAGATATCTACAAAAAATGGGTTTTGTGGAAATCCACTTGGGTAGAGAGTAAAAGGTAATTCTGCTTCAAATTTAGAAATTATTATTTGGAAGTTCTGTCCTTTTTAAATCAAGGATTGTAAGAATATGTTTCAATACAATCAAATTCTTAATGCTAAGATATCAATAATTTATATACATATAAAGTACATAATCATTTAACATGATGAAATACCCAGCGAACCAAGAGGGCAACGGCTGGTCATTGATAAAATATTCTGTAGTATTAAAACACTCAATAGTTTGAATAACTTATACCTCACTGTAAATAGTGCAATTAACAGTTCTAGACGTAATAAATCTATAATTTAATTTCTTATGTCTCATCAACTTTTTCAGGACGTCACAACAGATTTTTCCACAATTCAGATTATAAACAGTTCTCCAATATCAAATGAGGAAGACTGGTATCTATATTTCTTAAATTAGGTATACTGAAAATTCTAGTTTTTCAAAACAGTTTTCTTTCTTACACACTTGTTACAAGATTTCCACATGCATTGCAATGCTAATAATTTGCATACCTTACTGATGCAAATTACATGCTTCTTTCCAGGTGTTGGGCATCAATGTATTTGTTCTATCAATATTCAAAGCAAATTAACACCTGTGAACTGGAATTTTTTAATGATAAGGAAGACCAGAATTAGATGAAGAATGATTCAGTTTAAAAATTCACACAACTATATATAACTGCCTTACATATACTAGCATTTTGCATCATTTTACATAAAAAATTGGAACAAGTTTTATAGTTGAAATCCTTATCCAAGATCCATTATCTCATCCATTTAATATGAATTATTAAAATATCAACAAAAACATTTGGTTTCTCCAACTTTGAACTTTTTAATCTTCATAACCTTTTCAATAGTAAATTTATCTGTTTTTAAAGATTATTTATTTTAGGCAGTACAGCACTCCCCCTCTCTCCCTTTTGATTTAACTTTAAAAAAAAATAGAAAACCACAAACATGAAATTCCAAAAACATTAGAACATGCATCATTGTTAAAGGTTAAAAAAAGAGTGTAGTGAACGAAATAGCATAAATTAAGCTTCATTTACAAATTGAAAACCAAATATATAATAATTGGCCATTAAAATGCATCAAAGAAGGTATATGTATATTTATGTTTCAATGTTCTTTTCTCAAAAATATGCTTGAAAATTAAATTAACTGAGAAATTTAGAATTATGTCTTCATTACCTTAAAATTTTTAACTGATGTTCTATAAAATAAAAATGAATAAATCCTTACCTGCTTTTGTATAATTAGATATTTGAATTCCTTTAAATTATTTCAACCATTCCTGAAGCAGGAAACAAGATAACTATTTACCCTTGAAAAGAAAGTTACCTTTGTTTCCAGGGGAGAAGAATTAAATACTTTGAAGGTTTTGACATAAATGACAATGATTTTTTGAAGATAGCTTATGATTTCAGAGGCATAAAATTTTATTTTGATTAATTAATAAAAACTGCTAGCATATTTTGACATTTGGCAATAAGATATATTTCAATATTTATCAGAAAATATCTGAAATGATTGTGTTGAATGAGAAAAAATAAAGTTATACATAAATAAATAAAAGTACACGAATTATACTGTTGAATTCGATGGGTAGCTTTTCCAACAGAGTGTATATATTTGTACAATAATTTAAATAATATTCTTGTTCAGAAGTTTTTTTACTTTTGTGTACACTAATGCAAAAAAAAAAAAAAAGAAAGAAAAGAACATGATAAATGCGGTTTTAAAAAAAATACCTTAAAATTATACTTTTGTATCCATTTAGATAAAATCAGTTTATTTTTATTACAAAATGTCAGGATTACAGTCAGGCATGTTTTCCATAAATTTTTCTTTAATGATATGAAAGAAACATTTCTGTTTCAATAAAAAAAATTTTTTTAATCTTTCCATCAATTGATGCATGCATATTTTGATCTGATTAATCTTACAGTAAGTAAAATTACATGGTTCTGAATATATCAATAAAATATGGTTAAACAACTGCAAACTCAATGTATAAATAAAGATTTCAAAGAGTATTTGATGTGTCGAACTCTGAAATTTATAGGTGATTTGATTAATGATTGTTTGTAATTTTCAAATAAAATATTATAGTAATTTTACAGTAATAAAAAACCTTACTCTCTTTAAATAAGATTTCCATGTACACATTTATCATATGTATATACTGCACACAATTTATTTGTTATACACTAGGAATTTTTGGTTTATATACTTAAATCTCATAATTTCACAAGACACAACCTCAACAAATTTGTATTCACTAAATAATTTATTTCCCTTAATAGAATAAATTAAGGATTAAGGTGAAATTGCTGTGCTGCTTATTGTCCAGTATTACACATATATTTATAAATTAATTTTTTAAAAATAGCACATAGAAGTATTCAGCTTCAATTTCTTTCCTTATACTAAAAATACAATTAAACAAAAGCTTAACAAATTTATCCCTCATTTGTAGTATTAAAACTCCTTGCATAGAAATAAAAAAAATAAAATACATCACACTATGCTTACAATTAATCATTTTGGCGGTACTTCATGCATTACATAAAATGAAAAATAACATATATGTTAATGAATTAATTACTACTGAATGAAGCAAAAAACTACTAATTTGTTTTCAATCTTGAAAAATTTAAGAGTAATAAGTTAGCTTTCAAATTTAAAATTCTTATCAAGAACTATTTCATTTTTATATTGATTTCATTTTTTAAATCTTAAAACCACATTCATGTTTTTCTTTAATTTAAAACTCATTAAATAGGTGATACATAAAAATGCTCCATTTAGTGGCTCTCACAAATTGACAATGTAATTTATTGCTTTCTTTTAGGATATTGACTATTTTCAACCTTAAAAGTGAAACATTCTGATCAAGTGAAACAAACAATTTTCTCACATAGATTAATTACAAGGAAATGAAATTATCAGTCAATCTTGTGTTCTTGAAGAAAAGAAAGTTAATAGAAATTTATGTATTGATATCAGGTACATTAATAAAAACTGTTATTTGAAAATGGCATTGTAACAAAGTAAATTAAATTCATTAATGATTGTTTTTGTTTAAAATTTAAATAACTAAATTGTATAATGAAATATAACAAATACTTTTAGAAATAATTTTATTAATTCAAAGTGCAAAAGAACAGAGTGTATTTGAAGTATCAGACAATTCAAATTCAATATTGAAAGGGAAGTTGGGATCATTTTTCAACCTAAAAGGAAAAAATAAAGAATTGTGATTATTAAAAAAAATAAAAATATTTGCATATGAGTTAGAAAATGTTAAAGTATTAAATATAAATACATTCTAGCAAACTGTTTTTAGGGAAGGAGAGGGGAATTGTATACACACATCCAAAAATACCCTTATAAATATTTTGTTTAGTATTTTAGAACTCATTCAAAAACTTTTAACCCTGGTTGGGGAAATAGAAGATCAGTGCATCAGAACAAGCATGAATTACCAAGTAGTTCTAACAAATTTCAAATAGTAATAACTTTCATCCAATAAATAATATTTGATAAATAATAAATGAAAAGTTACAGCTCTTAAACATAAAAATGGTTTGCAAAGTAATAATTTCAATTCTATGACCAAATTTACATTCTTTTACAACCTGGCTTTTTCGAACTTAATTTAATGCCCTACATGCAGATTAATGCACAGAGGAGTAAGAATATGAGAGGATGAGCTGCTGGATTAAATAAAAGAAAGTGGTCAAATAAAAATCAAATCATATTTAGATTAGAGTCATGTCCCTGTGTAATGATCTTGTCATGAATGGTTGAACTATGTCAGAACATGGCAGTCAATCTTGAAAAATAGCACAGCTCCACGAAAAAGAGGCAGACATGAAGCAATTCACTGATATAACATGGATTAAAATAATTATAAAGAGTGTTGATAGGTGACTAAGGTAATATTGTTGGAAAAAATAACATCCTTCATGCTAACTTAGACAAATGCAAATTTGTACAAACAAAATGGAATATTTGACCTGGAATTTAGGACTAAAATAAAATATATTTTAGGGGAATTAAGGGATAAATTCCACTCTGAATTGATCAACAAAAATATGCTAAATGACTTACAGGTCAACAGTAGAAGAAAACACTAATCAGACTATTGGTCACTATATAGCTGACAATTTGACAAAGTCTGAGGTGCCATGAAAAAAGTTAATAGCATAATCCTTTTTATTTGTGATTCTTTATAGCCTGGCGATATTCCATGCTTCCTAATATTGGCTATATTTCATAGTTACCAAGCTATTTCAGCATAAAACACAGTTACACAATAATTACTACTAAGTACATGTGTGTTTGTTAAACACTTTCCATACTGAACAATTAAATTTTCATGTCTCTTCCAAATAAAGTATGTTTGAGAACTAATCAGCTAGTACTTTTGATTATCTTAGAATCTGAACATGACAACAGACAATAATTGAATAAGAAAGGTTATCTGCCATCTATAAAAATAATCCATGTCAAACGAAAAAACAGATAATGTTCTTGTGATTAGTCACTAAATAAAACATTCATTATTTCTAAAATTTCAATTTTACTTTTCCTATATATACATAAAATTATATATTTATTCAAATAAAAATGCAGCATAGGCAGTATAAAAAGTAAAGACATAACCATTAGCAGAACAGTACATAAAAAGAATAAGATTAGGATTACATATACTGTTAACAATTTGAATTTTTTTCAAATTTGTATTCATTTGATACTACATGTGTATTACAAATTTGATTAAATGCATTGATAACAATATCCCTATGCATGCTTATATATTTTAAGTTTACTACTACTGAACTAAGAGCTTTTCTTATTACTATATTTAAGGTGAAATTTCAAACTAAAATTTTAAATATATATTATGTATTGTATAACAGTATATATAATTAGTTATAAACCCAAGTATAACCAGTATATATATATATATATATGTGTGTGTGTGTTGGTAATTTATGTTTATTGGAAAAAGGACAAAACATTATATTGTTTCAATAATTTATTTCTACAATCCTATTATGTTCATGTATTTTTTCTAACATCACTGAAAACTGAATACAAATTTACTTTTTTAAAAATACTTCTTTTTTTGTGCAGGAATTTACTGCATACTTAAATATTTTTATTGTGAAACAATCAAAACTGAGAGAAATTTGAATTTATAAATCAAAGTAAATTTATTGTGCAATCCATATGTACTAAAATAAATAGTTGATTATTGTATTGATGGTAGGAAGAAAAATAATGTTATAAAATATCTAGTTCTTGAGAATTTTTGCAAAGTTTCAGATACAGAGGAATAGCTACTTTCCAACATTAATTTAAAACAAAAATCAACTTGCAGCTTTTAAAGGTTAA
>BMAO01027358.1:0-145048 GCA_019973975.1 Trichonephila clavata
CTAATAATTTTGAACTGTAACGAATGTAATAGAGCGCCCTTTACTGGCCATGTGAACACTTAACCAGTCAGCCTTCCACCTCGGGAAGAAAGGATGTGCCAATGTCCTCCCGCGCTAACCCCTTTGTATTTTTATAGTATTTTCCTGTTTTTATGTAATTGTAACCGTGCTCAATTAGAATGTACCACCAATAAAAATTATTTGAGCTATCCGCCGGAGTTATTTTTGAGTATCGGTTATAGAACAAAGATATGAATTCATAAAATTAAGCAGGTAGCAATCGATGCTGAATTTTATTCTGCTTTCTTTATCAAGGCACATAAATTGTAAAATAAATAAAATACTTAAAATTTTATTCTTATTTTGCGATTAAATAAAATTATAGGTAAATTTTCAGTCTTATTTTGTCATTTTATTTCTTTAGGTAAATTCAAACATTAATTTTTCACTAAATCTATTTATAATTAAGAAAATTTAATGATGGTAATTCAATATAAATCAACATCTATTCCAGTATTTTTAAAATTAAAATATATATTGAAAAATGATACCTTACAAAACAATTTAAATTAACCGAATTTTTTAGTTAATAAAAGGGGAAAATATATTTACCATTTACGTATAAATCTACACTTTCTTCTCCTGTAAGTTTATATCCTGCTTGAAAAGCAATATGTCCTAAATATTCAACAGGTGATACCTATAAACAGAACACATAAGTGTTACTGTAACAAAGTTAAGGCGTTTATTTCTATTTTTATGACGACTTTGCAGACCAGGACCTTGTGGCCATGAACACTCGACTATGACGGTCACAACTGATATCGAAAAAAAAAAGAAAGTCGACAGTCCTTAAATGGATCTTTTAATACTTCAGGAGCACTTTGTGTGCTTTAAAAATCGCTATGGACGAAATACTTGGTTGATATATCGGTACGAGATAACGAAACGAAGAAAAATGGGTAATATATTGTATCTCAGAAATTTCAACGCCATTTGTATCACTTACAATACTTCAGTATAAACTTATGCCATTACCTGAACAGAGTCTTCAGGTTAAGTTTTATCTTTAGTGAAATAATCATTGTGTACAGTTAAGAATTGCTAGTAAATTTAATAATTTTTTTTATCAAAGAATACGCATTTTCGCGTTTACCACAATGAAATTCTGTGTTAATAAGCAAGTTATTTTTACAATTATAATCAATTGAGACTATTATGTAAATATTTATAATATTTTCGTAACTTACATAATAAAATGTAAAATTTACTTACTATAGATTCAGCTACATGGCTGTAGTAATCCAATTGTAAATCAACGGTAGTCTTAGAATTTAGATCCAAGACAGACATCAATTGGCGAAGAAGAGGCTTGTATGTATCCGAATCTTCCATTTTCATATATAATAGATAATCCAACAAGCTTTGAATATTCTACAAATAAATCATCCTTTAGGTTATTCGTATGAACCTGATAAAATTCATAGTCTACAGTACAAATTGTGTAATAAATCATTTCGTGAGTGCAAATTAAAAAGTAAAAATTCAACAACAAAATAAAAAGTCAACTGCCAATGAACTTTCTGCCATTCCGACTAATATGTGTTAAATCTGGCGATGGAAGTTGTTACAAGACTTCCTTTGTTTGGCATACATTTATATATATATATATATATACTCACACATGTATGCATATATATACATATACTCGTATAACTTATTAAAATTTTAGCTATATTTTCCCTCTAAATCATAATTATGAGTAACATATTTCGAAATGCAAGTCGAATTTTATTTCACATTACAAGGAATACCAGTTATTTACAATTCCTAGTAAAAGAGCATCTTACACGAGCCTTACTCAGCGATTGAAACTTTTCCCTAAAGCCACTTAAGTAATTTCTAAAAATTAATATTTCCCTTCGGTTCAATTCGTGATTATATTTTTCTCAATTATATATTTCCTGCAATTTGAATGTATATTAAGATCCTTTTCTCTCTTTTGATGCTTGGCACTTGAGCGAAGAGGAGGCTCAACTCCCCTGATGTTAAAATGACCAAAATAAACTCGAGAGTTGATTATTATCTTTACTTTTGTTTTGCCACGACTACAAAATCAATAAAATGAATACGTCAGTGGCGTAACGTACACCCCCACAACGCGAAGGGACCAGGATTCAAGGGGGGGGGACCTACGTTATCTTATGGTTTTGCAGTCCTTTTTAAGATCCCGCTTGAAGCCCTAAACCAGACTTTGTAGGCAGTCCCTAATATTCTCCGTTACGCCACTGGTCGGTAGGAAAATTACATTATATGTATGCATACATATAAATTGATCTATGAAATCTAACTTAAAATATAACATCAAGCTGGAAAATAGTATTTACCAGAGAGCCACATTAATACATAAGCAAACTAGAAGGCTAAATGCTAAGACTGCATATTATATAGTACAGTCCTTAAATTATAAGATGTTCTAAATTACATAAATTAGAAGAGATACCAATTTAAAAGACAAAAAAATACCTCTTTTATTGTTTCTGCATATTCTGGTGGTTGCTGTAAAGAGAAAAAAAAAGTAATTTGAGAATATAAAAAGAAATGATTTATTACAAGCGTCAAATCGGGAGAATCGGTATTCATTAAGAATATCAATACATACTCCTTCTTGAAATCCATTTTGAATGTACATCAGCATGGAAACCCACACAAGGGATAAAAATTTAGGAATTAAGTCTTCTTTTAGAATTTCATTCACAGATTCTACGTATTCGTTGAAGTAACACTGGAATCTATCGTAACCCTATAGAAAAGAATAAAACATGTATTAAACGTTGAAGCTTTTATGCGGATGTATTACGGGATCCCACTCCCATTTGAAATATATATATATATATGCTTTACTTCTAACTTAAAAACTAAGGAATTACAAAAACAATGGATTTCTCTTCCGCATCTATTATTCGGTTATTATACTACAGTTTTAAGTTTCGAATATAAATTAACTGTAACCATGATCAAAATATTGTAATTTTTTCAGCGTTGTTACGCATACTACAACATGAATTTATTGTTCCAACTAATGTAAAAAAAATTGTTTTTCATAGACCCAAGCCATAGGTAGACTAATACATTTTACAAAAATTTGTCAATAATATTATCCTAATAACATTGCATCTATTGTAGGTCAATGGTCTACGCACAATTTTATTTATTGGTTATCCGAATCCCACTCACAATGTGATATAACTACTTTAAAAAAATATTTTTAATTTTATCCGGATCTACCTTTTCTCATCCTAATGAGTAAGCTTCAAAGAGTTTAGAACAACGGCTATGGTAGCGATACAATCTTAAATTTCATTCCATGAGTGCGGATTATTTACTAGATGGATATTAGTAATTTCAGATATTATTCGGACACATAACTTAAGGTCTACTCGAGCAATCTGGTCAATTTTCCGCCCTATATTTGGGTTGGCTTATTTTCTCATGATAGTCCGAGAACTTTGAGCCATTCAAGAAGTTGCAGAAGAACATACAGTCTTTTACTTAAGTTTACAGTAAACATTTATGCACCGTGTTGGTTCTTTGTTCAATTTCCCTCAAAATTTAAAATTCACACGCTATTTAATTTTAGAACTCAGCATTTAAGGTTAAAAATGCAATAAAATGAAATTAAAGCAGGCTTAATCACGAATGGTGTAACTTTGAGTCTCCGATAGTAATGAGATTTATCCTGCAGGATCAGACACGCCCAATGTCATCTTCCCCTTGTTGTCATTTTATTCTTATTTTCAAAGCCAGACACCCGTAACTTTATAAACAGACTTCTATGTTGCTTTACTAAAACTTTAATATTTCAATAAAAAAATTTTAATGTTTCAAAAAAGCATAGCAGTCAAATTTCGTATTTCAAACAATAGTTTAACAATTACCATTCTATTCTTTAACTCAGAAATTTGCTGTAGCATATCTTTCATTTCCAGACAAAAATCTTATGACAAATCATAATTGATAGTTTATTAGCATCGTATTTAGAACCAATACCAAGAAAATATCAACGAAGCTCACAATTTTGAGACATGAGCAAGTAATGAAAACGATACTTGAGGTGGCACTTAACTCTCCAAATTTCCACGCCGATGACGGAAAGGGGGGACTTTACTTTGAGACTCGAAAGATTTAAATAGCATCAACTGCACCACATGGCAGATTTTAGTGACACATCGAAACTAGAGCCTACAGTTCTATTTCAACAACAGTCACGATCATGGCTACTCGGCTAACAGTTATCAATAGTAAACTAATTCAGAATGCTCAGATTTAAAGTAACGCAAAAATAATTTCATACCTGTTGAAGATTAGATGCTTGTAACCAAGTAGATAAAGGTTTTTCATACTGACACTGAAGATTGGCACTGGCTGTATTTAAGCTCACAGCTACGATACATTTTAAATTAGAATCCATAGACTGGTGAATGAGATTCAGAATCCTTTTGACTTGATCAGTGAAATTAGTGTCTTCAGACCCTTCATTCAGTTTATTAAGAGACTCTTCCCATTGCATTTGATGTGGTAAGTCTTCCAGATCTTTCCTCACATGCTCCACGCTGTTGGCTAAGATGCAAGCCTTTAAATAGAAGTCAGTTTATTTAGGCATTTCATTTTGAATAAAACTAAATTAAATATAACAGTTGAAAGAATTTTCAAATCGTTTCGAAAGTGACTTATATTTCCGCATCGCACGTAAGCTTTTTCTGTCTTATATAATGTATAATAGGTATGTACTGTAAGATTCATAATGTTCTTTAAACACATAATTCTTTATTCAAAAGCCTTGGAAAGCAATGGGAAAACTCTGGCCACTGTTGGTTCAATCCCGAGGCACCTGAAGAGAGCCGAGGCTGTTGCCCGCTTTCGCCTAACCACAGGACATGACTTTTGGGGAGCACATCTCCACTGACTTGGCCTGGCCGCTGACGAGGCCTGGCTACTCTGCCACCATGGATGGCGACCACCTGCTCCAATGCACTGGACTCGATGAATACTCGACTGACGACATCGTCAGTCGGTACTGGGGGGCTCGGCGTCAAACGGTCAAGAAGCCAAGTACGGGTTTTGGATACATAAATAACATATTCACGATTGGAAAATGTTTTGGAATCAAGAGATTAAGTGTATAATCCATTCTTTTTTAAAAAATCCACCGTAGAATAACAATTTATTCAAAGTTTTTAAACTTAAAAGTACGTTAGAAAATTCTTAAAAATTTGAAACAGGTTCGACACACGCGATTATTTAAATAATTTACAAAAGATCGAATGAGTAAAGTTCAGCTGTAAACATAGAATAATAAAAAAATCCTACTTCAAGTATAATAAATGTATCGAGTAGATCCACACACACATCTGATGTTGGTCACTTGATTTTATTGATGCATGAACCATATTAGCCAAAGCTGCAAATATCTATTAATTTAATAGTAATTAAATGTAGCATGTAAATTATTGTAACGGTATATAACTATAATCTAGACCATAGGTACCTAAATTGTGGTTCGTGGATCCCTGGGGGTCCGCTAAGTTCTTTGATTTAGTGTTAAGATTTTCCTTTTTTTACAGAATCTGAAAAGCCTCGTCAAAAATTGAAGGATGTGCCCTCCTAGACTACATCATTAAATTGCCCCAATGAAAAATACTTTCCTAGAACATATATTTCGATCAAGAATATTGATTCCGTAACATACACAAATAATGTAATATTTTCAGAAAAATAGAAGCCGTTTGGCAAGGATAGAATCCAAATTGAGATTGCAGAATTCAAATATTTCACCCGATGTAACAGCACTGGCACTAGAAATGCATCACCATGCTTCTCATTAAAAATTTTAGTTAATACAGATCATTACAATATTTATTTAAAATTAGCATTTTGCAATATTTCTTATATATAATTAGATGTTTATTGTTTTCTTAAAAGGTGAAAAAGAAGTGTTTAAAAGTCTGTATAAATAGCAGAGGAAGTCTTAGAACCTTAATATCGCTCAGCCATGTGCTGAAAGTCAGAGAGAGGTGTTCAAAATCTTGGGAGTCCGCGACGTCAAGCTGTTACAGGAAGTAGGGCCGCGGCGATGGAAAGTTTAAGGACCGCTGATATAGACATATGTAGTGGGAAGAACAATAATAAAAACGGAATAAAAATAGGGATATGTTGCAAGAGTAGTTGTATGTCGTGTCACTCGTATTTACTGACGACTAATACATAAACATTCCATAAGAAATTGATTGCCTATAAATGACGTCATATAAGCTAATGAGGGATATTAGCTATGGTCCTCGTAAAATTGTACCAACATATAAGTGACGAGAACGGCACTTGAGCTGGGGTGGGTGAGTGAGTATTAACGTCACCCTCAAGTGACAAGGACGCTACCTGAGCTGTGGCAACACAATCTCCTAACTTCTATATTAAAGGGAAGACGTTTGAGCCCCAACTTAGTTAACGTGCATCAGTTCCTCTACGCGGCGAGTCTTCAGCGGCACTAGGCTCGAACTCATAACACGATGGCCATGAGTCCGCAACCTTGACCATTAGGCTACCGTGGCCCACTTGAGCTAGCACCCCAATTTCATAACTTTTTACGAAAGGAATTGAACCTCGGCGGATAAAATGTGCATCCAATCCTCTACTCGACAGATCTTCAATAGCAGCAGAACTCGAGTCCACGACTCGACAAGGCTGGCAAGAATTTCGCGATCGTGACAAGATATTTTTAAAAAAATACTGTTTTTTAAAATATTATAATTACCTTTTTCACAATTTCTGAATACGAAAGATGAGGGATCTCTTTCGAAAGTCTGACATCCAGAGCTTCAGCAAATATTTTAGCTCCATCACAAACAATCTGAGAAAATGGAAAAACATTTTATAAAAATATATAACAAAATAATAAGCATATTCAGTATTAAATACTATGTATAGAAATTAATATTCAACATAAAATATAAGCTTACATCAGTAACTTTGATAAGGAAAGCGACCTGTAAATCTTCATCTTCAATTTCCAAGTGCTTCCATTCATATATTACCTACTAGAAAATAGCACATGGTATAAAATTTTGGCTTAAAATATTTGACATAAAAAGTTATATAATCAGTAATTGCAAAAGGGAAACATTTGTTTAAATTTTAAATATATTCAGAAAAAAAATTCATGCACAGAGTTTTATAAAATGTAAGCAAACTTAAGAAGTTTTTATTTACGAAAGTGTTCTAAGTATTAGGTTGTAACGTATGAAATGTTTGACTTTTACGGTCAACTTTAAATAAGTATATCTTTTTGAAGAACAACCTTTATTAAACAAAACAAGAACCATTAGCTTCAACATACTTTTTCCAGTGGGAAACAAGTTTTTTTATGACAATATCATAAACTTCAGAAGTTCTGGAGACGACAGACTCATTGAATGCCGTTTCAGCATCCTTTGGATTTCTGCAGCATTTCTCCTGTAGGAATGATGTTTGAAAAAGGGATAATCCGTAGGGGAGAGGTCAGGTGAATATGGTGAGTGCTCTAGAGCAGTGGTTTTCAAACTTTTTCAACTCACGGAACCCCTAGAACTTGAAGGTGCTTTCGTGGAACCCCTAGAACTAGAAAGTGATTTCGTGGAACCCCATTCCATACACATAATTCGAAGAATATATCTCAAAATAATATTTAAAGCAGATCAACAGTTATAGGCACTTTATGTAAAGGCAATTAAAAAAGACAGCATTTATTATTAAAAAATTCTAAACTATTTTTAATATAACATACTTATTAATAATATTAATTTGTGATCCAAGTGTCGCCTATTCATGCCTTATATTTAGTAACTGGGATATGTGCTTGCTTTTTTTCACACAAACTGTCGAAGTTTAGGTCAATAGAGATTAAATGCAATCGCATTACATACTCTGATTTTAATTTGTTTGTATACTTTGTTATTTGTGTAGCCACTTACGCGTTTAGAACCATATTTCACTTAAACACAATGTTCTTAATAGCATTAAGGGGGTTTTTAATAGCGGCTGATGAATTTTTGAAAAATGATCGATTTTGACTTTTTTATATTTTTGAAAAGTTTGAATATTTCTGCTTAAAATGATATATGGAAATACAATAACCAGAAGTATTTTTATTTATTTTTTAAAAGGAAGCGTGACAGGCTTTGACGCGTGCTCCTCGAGGAGCACCTGTCTTTCATCGTGCTTAATTTTTTGATGACAGCGCGATTTGTTTTGTCTACAATTAGTATAACCTTTTTTTCACACATAAATAAAACGATTTTTCTATGAACAAAGGAAAAGACAACTCAACAGTTATTTTTTTCGTTTGGTTTGTTGTCAAATGGGATTATTCTTGCTTGAACTTGCTAATTGTGAATTCTAATTTATTTATCCAAATTTTTTTTCTGTTTTATCCACGTTTTACATTAAATTATTTATTAGTATTTTATTAACGACAAAAATTATTAGAGATCTAAAAAAATATTTAAAAAACTCAAAAATGTCGGCGTTTAAAAAACGAATGCTCAAAATGTTCCACCCATCACATCAGACAGCACAGAAACTATAATTCAAAGTGCTTCAAAACGAAAACTTATTTCAAACAGTTTATATGAAGATATGGAAGGCAGTAATGAAAAAAATGTTTTAATAGAATTAAATTTATTGAATAAAGCTTTATTGAAGTTTGCTGTTTGTAAAAACTGTGGACATTCCATCTCACTGGAGGCTTCTAAAAGAGTTGAAATTGTGTATTACATGGAACTTTGTTGTAGTTTTTGTACAAAAAAAAAACGTGGTTTCCATACGCCAACTAAATTGAAGGAAAAAAAAACTTTTCCACTCAAATACCAGATTGGTATTTACTTTCAGATCTATTGAAAGAGGTCGTTCAGCTGCAGAAACATTCTGTGTACTTATGAACTTGCCATCTCCACCTTAAAAATTCCGTACTTATGCAGAATTGTTGTTCGACTCTTTTAAATTTACCTGTGAAAAATCAATGAGAAATTCTGTTGAGGCAACACGAATAGAAGGTAGCCGTGCCATTGCTGTTGCCTTAGATGGTTCATGGCAGAAAAGAGGATAGCAGTCCCTCAATGGTATTGTTACAGTTACGAGTGTCCATACTGGAAAAGTTATTGACTTTGAAGTGTTTTCGAAACATTGTCGGTGCAAAACTGCATTTAATTCTGTTCATGAACCATCATGTATTGCCAACTATAGTGGAACAAGTGGAGGCATGGAAGTAAAAGATGTAATGGCGATATTTGAAAGATCTGAGGCGCATTATGGCATTCGTTACACAAAATATTTGGGCGATGGAGATTCAAGAGACTTTTCATTAGTACTTGCCCTGAATCCTTATGACACTCAAATGGAAAACTTAGAGTGCATTGGACATATCCAAAAGAGTATAGGTACCCGTCTTTTGGATCTCAAAAGAAAAAACAGAGGAAAAAATTAAGCTATGGAAGAAACCTAAGTGGACCAACCGATTGATTCACCGATATTTTAATTTCAAAATTTCAGAGGTATTATGGTATGGCCATTAGCAACAATATCAATGATTTACACCACATGAAAACTGCTGTTTGGGCTGTTTATTTCCATCTTTTGTCTACAAATGAGAGCCCTCAACATGGATTGTGTCCCTTGGGTACAAATTCATGGTGCAAGTTTCAGAAAGCAAAATCTGAATTTAACGAAAAGAATTATGATCATAAAAAACATACTCATGTACCATCTACCCTCATGAATGAAATTAAGACTATTTTTAGAGATTTAGCCGACCGTAGGTTATTAAAAAAATGTCTACATGGAAAGACTCAAAACCCCAAAGAGTCTGTTAATAATACCATATGGTCAGTCATTCTAAAATCTAAGTTTGTCGAGCTAAAAACTCTAAAATTAGGGGTAAATATGGCAATTGCACAATTCAATATGGGCCATGTAGCCAAATTAATCATTTAAAAACATTGTGGTATTGAACCAGGTTTTAATTGTGTGTCATGCTTTAAAAATTAGATGCACGTAGGATTCGTATAGCCCAACGAAAGCATCTTGAGGTACAAAAAAAAAAAAAAAAAGAGCTAGATCGCTAAAAATAATGAAAAAAAAAAAGAAAATTAGAAGAGTCTTTTGTAGAAGCAGAGGGCAAAGAAAATGTTTCATATTTTTCTGGAAAGTATTAAAAAAGGTATATCGTCAAAAATTACAATTTTTTACTTTAAAGCCTGTTTTCTCAAAATGCAATATTTTCCCTTTATGTACCTTTTTCTCAAAAACTAATTAATGTAGGGTCCTTAAATTTTCCGTAAGTATATTTTCAACATGTTTACACATTTTAATGGAAGGGATAAGATATATATAGCAAAGCTTTTTAGATAACGTCTTTTTAAACTAAATTTTAGAGGGGGAAAAGTGGACATTTTTTAAAAAAATCATAATTATTTTAATTTTTAGTAAAAAGACAAAACCCTCCATTAAAGTCTTATTGATAATAAATATAACCTACTGTAAAAATTTCATCTATCAGAAGCAAGTAGTTTCTGAGAAAAAGATACATAAACTTACGTAATTTTAACATGGGCTCCTATGGAAGTGCCGGACCCCCTTAAAACATTTATAGCTGTGTGAGAAATTGCAACCTAAAATGTAGAAGCTGTTCTTGCTTAAATTTAGATTTTAACATCGAATCTTTTGATAAATTGTTTCCTCGCCTTTATTATAGGGGTTTTTTCCACAAATGCAAAAAGGTGCATTTTCTATTAGAAAACTATTTAGTTTTGCAGGACATTGTGCTAACTTACGAGTATAAAATTATCTCGTGGAAACCGAGATAGTAAACAATAGAATATTATTAATCTAGTAGGAAGTATAATATAACGATAAAACGTTTAACTATTCTTTTTTATATTATAATAAAAGTTTAAAGTGTTTCAAAATAAAGTTATTATATATATAAATAAAATTTTCATTTTTAATGAATAGAAGGATGAGCTTTAGATGCTTCTATCTATGCAAACTTCACAGAAAATGTGAATCCATTTTGCATACGTGCTTATTTTTTCTCGATTTTTTTCATTGTGACTCGTGGAACCCCAGGGTATACCTTGTATAACCCCATGATTCCGTGGAACACAATTTGAAAACCACTGGTCTAGAGTTTCGTAGCAGCTTTTCACGAGTGATCAATGAAACAATCGGTCTAGCGTTGGACCTTTCCTATTGACCAGTGTTGGCTGTTAATGTTCAAATTTCTGATGCACACATTCCATTGATTTTATTACAATACTTATCCACTTTGAGATGCTTTCGACTGATTTAAGAAATCTGTGAGGGATCAAACCGGTTGAGGACCACCAGTCACCGTAACATTTTGATACAGTTTTTGTTTCGGAAAGTTTTAGGGAGCTTTTTCGGCATCCCACCATTGCTCTGAACGTCACCGATTGTGGTACATAATACACTTTTCGTCACACGTCACAATTCGATTGAGAAACTGATCGTTTTGATTGCGAAGCAAAAGATGCAACAAAACGTTTATTTATTTTTATTCTCATTCAGTTCATGAGAGGAACCCATTTATCCATTTAAATTTGCCAATTTTTTAGGTGGCGGGAAATAATTGTAGAAGTTACGCGTAGTCCTACGTAGTTTCTAATAGCTGGGATTTTGTTCAACTATTGCTCTTGTCCGCAACTGTCTCCGGTCTGCCCCAGTCTTCATTTGTAAGATTCGTCACCAGATTTTTGAACAATGCGTACCAACGTCGAATCGTACGTTCTTTTACTGAGCCATCTCCAAAAGCGGCATTGACGTTTCGGGCAGCTGCTGCAGCATTATGACTGCTCTTCCACTCACACAAAAATAATATACTTAAATCTCTAGAATTCTTCCCAATTATTAAACATATAAAATTGGGAAAAAAAACTACGATGTTTTTAATTATATTATCAAATGAGATAGAGCAAGGTTTAAGCTTTAAAATGTGCTTAACAGGAGTCGGCAACCTATGGCACGTGGTACGGTTCTCAGTTGCACTCTGGACTACTCAACAAATTTGTCAATTTTTGAGTAAATAGAAATTGATAAGTTTCATTATTTTTCAAACACTTCCAGAATTATGGACATTTATGGAATTATGAAAAAATCTGAAAGATAACTAAAAATAAACTTACAGCTATTTCGTAAATGATTTAATGTCACTGCTGGAGAGATTTAATTGTTTGAAGAGAGAAAATTGCATGTACTGTACTTTCCGCGCTTTTGGTTCTACATATCCAAGTAAAAAATCTTTCCTCGTATGGTAAATTTTTCGAAACCGCAAAGAAATTGTTTAACAATTGAATGCTCAGAATAATGTCAAATTGTGTCGCTAATTATATCCCTGATTCTGCGATATAAAATTAGAGTGGTGTAAGCACTAGGTTCTCATTAAAATTTTTATTTATCTTTTTACTTAAACATAACGGAGGGAAATACTCATATTATATGTCGTCTATTTCTTATTTTAATAAATATGTTTAAAAATGCATAGTATATTTACAGTTAAAATTTTTAAAAAATTTTGTTGAAGGAAAGTTATATTTTATGCAGTTTATTTTTATGTAAGGAAATATCTTCCAATCATGCAAAATTAATATATTATAAAAATGTATATAGATATATATTTGACTTCAATTCTCTAACTCTATATGCATTATCACAGGAATATAATTGTTTCAAAAGTATCCTACTACGTGTCACGCTGAATTATATTGGTAGACTGGTTTAGCATGCCAGAGCTAAAAGGTTGCCGACCCCTGATATATAATATGAATGCATCAAAAACGACTTGTTAGAGAAAAAATCTCAAAAACGCCCTGGAAATCTTATTTTATATGTAACAACCCAATGAAATTCTTCTAAAGAATTTCATGATGGAGTCAGCTAGCAAAAAATTTAGCCAGGAAATTCACCAGCCCCTAGTGTGCTAAAGTATAGCATTTAATTTGTAAACAGAAGTTCTCGGGTTCAAATCTCGAAGACACCAACATCGAATATATATATATTTCTGCAAGGTTTTTATTTAGTTATTCCCTTTTTTAGTTGAGATATCTGAAAGCCTTCTCAGAATATTTCTTGCGTTTCGAGGATAATGTTCAAGATCATTCTATTGTACTATGCAAATCTATGTCCGTACAGTTTTAGTCAAATCTCATATAGTCGTTAATAAATTGCATTACTTCAATTCAGAGTGTTTATTATATCTACCTGACAATGCCACTAGGTCGTCTTTTCATATTTTGTAGAAAAGAAGAACAACCAAAGTAAACTTTTCACAATAGATCATGTTTGCTACTAAAATTATGCTTATATACGAATAAATGGATAAGTTACGACGAATAATGGATAAGTTTCAGTTTTGTTGTGTAGAAATTTAACTATCCCATGACAAAAAATATTCGTTCATTATTAAAAAGTTTACATATTTCAAAGTAAGACGAGTTTGAAATACTCAAATTTCAATTCCGGTCAAAAATTAGTCATTATCGCCTTTTTAACAAAAAATCGTTTTCCCTCGTACTATGAATGTAATCTAGATTGAGAAAAATAAAATAATCATGGCAATAATAGTTTAAGTCTAAAAATAAATGATCAAAATTTAATTATATCTTACCGTGCAAAAACAACTGAGAACAATTACGGAGCAGTTGAGAATTTTTTCCTCAGAATTAACAGAATCCTGTAAAAAAGAAATGTTCAATGTTCTCAAACAAAATGAAACAAGAAATAAACTGTCACAAAAAAAAAATCAAGTGTTTTATCTTTTACATAATTCCCAATTGCAATGCTTCATTTACTTCTAAAGTATACCCTCTTTCACCTTTTTCCTCCTCTTTCATTTATAATTTCTTATTTCATACGATTTTGTATTGTTCTTGCCATGTTGAACGATCTTCTACACTCCAACGACGAGGGAAGACAAGTAACATGTAGAATTTAAACGTTATTGACTACCCCTCATATAGAGCTGGATACTAGTGCTGTTTCAAACCCTTGGAAAGGGAAATTGCAAAAGTCCCTTTACTTCTTGACTTATCCTCGTATATTTGATAGGACCAAGCTTTAAAAGATAGTAATTGTGACTGAACATTAATTATCTGCAATGGGAAGTCCGTACTTTCTATTATTTTTTATACTAGGATCGAAAAAGAAATTTGCCTTTAAAAATGACAATGCATCTTTTAAATTTGAGTATTAACGAAGCATGAAGGCTATTGGTGACGAATTTTGAAAATCGCATTCTTAGAACTTGTAGTAACGAGTCTAATTAACATTGAAATATTATTAAAAATTTTTACTATCGTCACACAAAAGGCAAATATTAGCGACGAACATTGCCATTTTAGGACATGGTCAGACATAGATGAAATATGCATTGATACCACTGCCTTAGAGCTCCTTTAATATGTTACAGCTCTTTTGTCCTGCACAAAGGATATTATAAGAATCAAGACCAGAACGTACGGCTGGACATAAACATCTATGTCTATAAGCTTGCGAATATGACAATTTGGTTACCATGGTTATACTAATTAGGGTCAAGTAATTTTAGCTTTGAGGATTTTCACATCTTCCATGTATTTTTATTGTTTAAAATTGCGTAAATGCTGATATAAGCCTTACCTTGGTGTCACATTGAGTTGCTCGCTTGATTCGATTATGACATTCAGATTTCTCGACTTGAAGCAAATTCATGAAACACTTAACGAACATACTGTTGTAATCTTCGAGTTTCCAACTTTGAGGCCTAAAATTAAATATAGAAACTACGTATGACAAGTCCGCATTACGTTTTAACTAACTATTTTAATTACCGAAATTCCAAAATCGATTAAACATCTAGAATTTATTCTGTATCTACACTTGCCTTATCTTCATTATATTTCATTTAAAATTGCTTAAAAAACTACGAGGTAAATTCAAAAAGTTAAGCGGCTTTTGCCGTTTCTCTTTCCAAGGTTTGGCAACAGCACCAGTATCCAAAACTGAATGAGGGGTAATCGACAACACTTCAATACAAAACGCCACTCGTCTTCCCTCGTAGTCGTTGGGGTGTAGTACACAGTTCAACATGGCATCAATATCTGTTCCGTTGTCAATCTGCAACAAGGAGGAAAGGAGGGCAGTGATTCGCTTTTTGTTTGCATAAGGAGCGATACCTGTGCTGGAAACTAGCCACATACTTTCCATCACTATACCCTCAACAACTTCCACCCTGCTCTCAGGGGTTGACATCGATGGCGATCTTTCGTCACCACATAAAGAAGCGCTCTATCCTATCGTAAATCTTGCTTCACGATAAACAGCTGTCCCCATACTGAGCTTGCACATGACGAATTTCCACAGGTTTCACAACTTCAGCAAACAGAAAGCGAATCCCTATTCTTCTTGATGCAGATCGACAACGGAGCTACCACATTTTACTGTCTGTTACACCGCAACGACTATGAGGGAAGACGAGTGATACGATGTATAGAAGTGTTGTTGACTACCCCTCATTCAGCTCTGGATACTAGCGCTGTTGCCAAACCTTAAAGGAAAATTGCAAAAGTCTTTACTTTTTAGCTTTTCTTCGTATAATAATTACGAGCAATTTTGCATTTAAAGAGCCTTTCTTTTATGAAAATCACTTGAGTAGAGGTTTTATAACATCTCCTTGAACCGCTCCTCAAAAGAGACTTTGAGAAAGATTTCACAATTTTAAAACATTTTGATACCGCGAAGTATTACTCTCTCAAGCTGAATTATCAAACACCAAACTTTCACACTACACTGAAGTGGTACCTAAGTTGAGAGTGGTCATGGTTGTAAGCTCACGGCCAGTGTTGTCGAGTCGTGCGTTCGAGTTCTGGTTCCACTGAAGATCGGCTGAGTGGAGGGGGTAACCAACGTGAAATCTGATACGACTCAAAGTCCTCACAGATGTGATGTAGAAATTAGGAGAAAGGGGTACCACAACTCGGTTGTCATCCTCATCACTTGGTCGAGGCTCAAAATAACGAGAACACCAGTAGCCCTCGAGTACCTTCAAAGTGTGACGTTAAGAAAAGAAAAGCAAATCTACACCACGTTAACGAGATGACTTTGAATTAATCTACGCTAACAACTTGCTACACAGCCTCATTATTTTACACAAAAGTTAAAAATACCTGTTTTAAGAATGATAATTATAACAGGAATACAGGGACGTCTTAAGGCATGGGACAACTGGGTCCAGGGCCTCGGCCACAACGGAGGCCTCGTCTCGTCCTCGACAGGTTTAATAAAGAAAATAATTCGAATAATTTTAACGGTCAAATGTTTTTTCCCAGTTGTATTTTCGAAAAAAACTGGGAATTTAGGACGATATGTCAACTGGCTACATGTAATGACCGTTGTTCATGTATAGGCTTAGATTTACCACCATACACCATCATTACTCCTTCAGACAAAAGGTGGCAGTTGGTTGAGCCGGTTTGTGCGATTGTAAGTCATGCACATTTGTTTCGGGTTATTGTTTGTACAAGTATTTGACGACGTATGCTATGTACTATCTACTTTTAAGGGTCATATGTGGGGCCTACATTTGTGTAGGGGGCCCAGGGTCTATTTTTACATTGGAGGACAAGGGCCTCAAGAAGTTTTAAGACGTCCCTGCATGGATAGCAATATGTAAATAATTACGTAATTCTAATGCATATTATTTTAGCACAAATTATAATTAAGAGAGCCTTAAGGCAATTGGGACGTGTAGGTGCTTTAAATTTTGCAATTTTTTATTTTATTTTTAAAAAAATAGAGGGCACTTTGCTGCTTCTATAGATCTATTATTTATGAGAATTCGATCAAAAGAACGCTAGAAAATTTAATTTTAAAATTGTAAACAAATGTGATGTAACTGTGATTCAGGTACACCGTAGTGTATTCAATATGTATTGTAAAAAACTAATTTTTCTATTCGAAGAATGTAATTTTTCTATATTATACGTTCACATTTATTGAAAATTGTACATTTTTTTGTGCAAAAATTACGGAAAATGTAGAAAATTTGTTACAAAATTTTGAAAAAATATTTCGTTTTTGAAATGTTAATTATGTCTAGTATTGCATTTATAAATACTCAGTGTGATTTTTAAATTATAAATCAAGTGGATATAGTACAAACTAGATTTTGAGGATTATTCTAAATTAAATACACAGCTTGTAAAAGAGACATTTCGTTTTTCCTAACTACTTATTGTTAACATTTGAATACTCATGAATAACTATATGTTTATTACTTTTGGTTTTACATTAAAATAAATATTCATACGTATGAATACAAAAACAGAGATTCTTTTGTTATAATTTTTAAAAACAGAGTTCCATTCAAATTAGACATTAAAGTAACTTCATAAATTCATCAAAGACATTTTTTTTTGTGTATTTTTATAACAATAAAAATATGAGCAAGGAATTTTGTAATATCCTGTAATGATGATGTTCAAAGTGAAGTAAAAATACTAAAACTTATAGACATAAAACTTTGGTATTTCAAACGGCGCAAGATGTGAATCTTTGATAACAGGTATTGATGAAGTAAGGAAAGGGTAATTAAATAGGCTTCTAAAGAATCTAGAATTTTAAACTTACCATTTAAAAACTGAGCAATTATGCAAAATAATCCAATTAAGAATGGTATGACCTTATATTGTATTAAAATATATCTTTTTACAAATCATAAATGAAAATATCTTGATTTGCAATTTTCTAAAAACGCATTTTTTGGTGATTCCGGTACACTTTCCTCCAAATCTGCTTTACCTATAGTGCTGATATTTTGCATAATACAAGATTTAAAAAATTTTAACGAAATGAATGAATTCGTTTTCAAATAAATATTCAGAAATTTCAGATATAGCACAATTTCGGCATAAAATTTAAAGGAAATTTGAATCACTTTATATTTTAAAATTTCATTTCGTTCATTTTATGGATTGTTATGTTTACAAAAACTCCGTGAAATGTTATAGCTATATATGCAATAGATTTTATGCAAAGTGTACCTAAAGCTAAGAACATGCTTGAAAATAAAAATAGTTATTGATTAATTATTGCTTTTACAGATTTATTTGTAATTTAAAATGAAATTTTTTTACATTAACAAGTACATAAATATACAGATAATTCAACGTACAAATTTTATTTCCGCAGCTTTAAATTTAAGTAAGTGAGAACCATTTAAAGTTGGTGCAAAAAAGCTAATTTTTCCTTCTCGCAAACGTCCCAGTTACCTTAAGCGAAAGATTGTGACAAAGACTGCTTATAAGTATAATGACATTGCACATTATGCGGAATACGTGCTTTATGTAATAAAGTAAACAAAGAAATTTATCTTCAAATATTATAACATTAATTACTAGATAACGCTAAAACAGCATGTTTAAGAGATTTAGAAAGTATTTGAAATACAATTGAAATACACTCATGCCCATAAATTAAGGATAATTCACAATCACATGGAAATCGAACTCTAGACTAAAAACTTCACCTTTAGAATTATCACACACATCTTATTACAGGAAGCCACCAATGACACTTTGAGTACGTCACAATGATGAGAGTGTACGACAGAATTATAAAAGGAATGTTGCCAAAGAAATAAAACTGTTCGCAAGCGTTTTGTAAGCCACTCGGTGACATAACAAAATAGTATGCTATAGAGGAAGCATGAGGATGTTTTTTTACGTTGTAAAATTATCGGCGTCATGGAATGTGGCCATACTCAGATGGAAGTACTCGAGGAACTTGGAATTAGACAAAGTGTCATCTCTAGGCTTTGGCAACGATTCCAAGACGACGGAAATACAGATCGCATTCGAGTTATAACGACGAATGAAGAGACAAAGTTTGGCAGTAACTTCAAAAAGAAGCAGACGGAATAGAGCATCCAATTTGTCTCGTCGGCTATCTGCAGCCACAGGTACGACAGTTTAAATTGTATTCTTTGAGAAAAACAAAACATTCTCAAATTTCAAGATGTTTAAAATATTTTTAGGCCAAGCCGAAGTATAAAACAAATAAGTAAAAAAAAAATACGAAAATTTTAAGATGAACTCATGCATCTCCGTTTGCATTGGCTGAAACAGCGCATAAACAGTGCCGATTTAAGATCATTTCTAAGAGCTACAGGCCCCCTTATCACTGGAGGATCGAAATTTATTACCAGAAAACCTGGTTAAGTCCAGCTTATCCGGGCTCCTGGGCGCCCGCCTCAAGTGCCCAATGGATAAACAGACACTGCGTTTAAGTTCGCATAACGAATTTGTTTATATGCCATGTTACTCGAAAAGAAGCAAAGGCAAAAGTTGGAAAGTTGATTTATAATAGGGTTCCTTCAGGTATGGTAAGCCATGGAAAAAATGCATTTTTCGAGTAATATATATGTAATGTATGCTTATGCTAACCAAATAAATATTAATAAAATCGGTGCAATTTCATGAAATAAAACCATCTTTTTGATCCAATACTTTGTGACACTCTCAGATTGACGAGTATACTCGTCATCGTTCGATTTCAGTGACACACAAAATTGCGCGCTCTTAAGCGGCGGCGCCATAATTAACTGGTTAAGAGACAACGTAATGCATGGAACAATTGATTAATTATGTTATTTTAACTTATCATTAAAATTATGAACATTTGTAAAAAAAGTTTTAGCCATCTTTTCATTCAATTACTATATTTCGATTTTTGATTCGATTTGATTTTTTAACATCACACTCTGCAACAAAACGAGGACTATTGGTGACGAACTTCGCAATTTTGAATCACAACATCTGATCTGGTTCCCCCTCTTCAAACTTCCACACCCCACCAACGTGATTACTTTGAGTCACAACAGATTAAATGAGCATCAACCCTTCTAAACCACAAGTCTCCAATTGGACCAGGGCTCGAACCCATGTCTCGATAACGCCGGTAAAGAGTTCGCGACCATGACCACTTTGTTGGGGTCACGGTAGTCTATTGGTCAAGGTAATGGACTCGTGACTGGTGTGTCATGAGTTCAAGCCCAGTACCACTGGAGACCCACCGTGTAGGGAAACGATGCACGTTAAATCTGTCGAGAGCTCAAACGTCCTCCCGTTGGTGTGGTGTGGTAGCTAGGAGAGAGTGCCAGCTCAGATGTCGTCCTCGTCACTTGACCATGGTTCAAAATGACGAGGTCCGTCGCCAAAAACCAACGAGTAGCTTTACAGTGCGACGTTAATATTCACTCACTCACTCACATGACCACTTTGTTACTGGGACCACATTTTTATTTTTAAGGATAAAAATATAAAACAAAATACTTAATTAGTTCTTTCAAAAAAATAGTAGATGAAACCGAGTTGCCATGTCACAATAAGACAATTTGCTAGAAATTAATTCTGCATATTTCATCCAGGAAAAATATCAAATATTTTAATACTTACGTTTTCTGTTTAGGCTGCAAGGTCTGAACTAAGTGTTTGACTTGCAAATAGAAGGCATGCGAAAGCGCACAACTGTCTCTGAGATTCACGTGGAAAGTTCTGTGGTATTCCTGATATATATCCATGGACTGCACAATTTCAAGACAAATAGGATGAAGCTAAAACAAAATTAAACTTATTTACTCAATCGTTTTGTCACACAATGTTTACTACTGATGTGTATTTTGTTTCTCTTGTATAAAAGTAATTTTTGCTGTTATTAAATATAAAATATAGTTTTCTCCATTAAAATACAAATAAATAGAAAATTTCTGAAAGTGGAAGAAATTTCGTGGTGAAAAAAAAAATGCTTTTTAATATAACTTTTTTATTATAAAAATAGAATTTTAATAGCTTCTTTAAATAAAAAACTATTTACGATACGACTTCGTAAAAAATTCAAAGAAAGTATTGTATAAATCATTTAAAAATCGCATTAAAATAGAAAATGCTGCAATTTCAAATAAATTTACATTATTTGCAAAATTATCCAGTTTGATTGAATATTACCTACTTAAATTTAGGTAATATTCAATCAAACTGGTGATTAATCATAGCTGACAGTAAAAAAGGATTGTTTGTCAGTAACTTTTATATATTTTTTTTAATTAACATATTTCAAATACATATCTTTTTATTATTTTTATCAACATTTGCATAAAATACTAAATTTTTTTACAAAACGTGGTGAAAAAAATTTTTTGAAGAGCAAACATAATGATACTGATGGAACATTTAAAAATATTTTGAGCGTGAAAGCAGAGTATTTTTTTCTTCTTAAAGCAATTTTTTTTTTACTGGAACTGAACATCAGCTTCTATTTCAGAATTTATTGCCACGAGGATTTAAAAAGTAGATCATTCTTCTTAATCCCTTAATCCACATTCAAGGCCAAATTGAGAATAATACCTCTCAGACACTCAAGTTCCGTGAATGACTTACAAAAAGGTCACACAAGTCAAATTATACAAGTAAATGATCGGCTTTTTTCCTATCGCTTAGATTTTTATGATGCTCATCACGACTGCCTCAAGTACACACAACTGTTGTATGAAATTTACATGAAAAACAGCTTTCCATCGCTGAAAACAAAAAAGAATATTCCGCAACCGACAATTATTCCTTACGTCTATTTGATAACTCAAGTTGCGTTGGCAATGGCATAATGATTACAATAAATTTAAATTTCTGAAAAAATGGATAAAACATCGGCAACATTATTCGACTTGATTGAAATTTTTTTGACATCGAATTCTCGTGATATATATTAAGACAAACATATGGTGAAGTAGAGTAAATTATCTTGCAAAGATGTTTAAAATCTAAGTTTTGCCTCAAACACATGCAGAAGTAAATTTTCATGTAAAGCAGAGGTGTCAAACTCACAGCCCGTGGGCCGAATGTGGCCCGCAAACATTTTTGCAGCCCGATCAGTATATCCGGCACGCAATAATATACAGTCGACTCTCGCTAATTCAAACTTTCGATAATACGAACCTCTCGCTAATTCGAAGTAAATTTTAAGCCCCTAGAAAAACTCTTGATATTTCGAACTAAAGCAATACATTTTGGTACACTCAATATTTCGAAGTAAAATATGTGGCTGGCCTGACTACAATACGTAATAATTCGAAGTTATCTTACAAAACTCTCGACAATTCGAACACTTACTGGCATGTGCAGTCCTGTAGCAAACAGGTTGAAGCTTACATATTTTGTGTTGTATTGTCTCTGCATGTCTCCCCTATAGCGCAGCCTCTTTGATGACCATCTGTCTGTCACCCCTTCTTTGTGTTTCCCAGTTTCTCAGGCGAAGATTGAATCTCTTGCTTCGGATGAGCATAACGATTTATGGTTCATCTGTGTGACTTATTGGCACCAAATACGGCACAAGCCAGACTGGACCCTGCCTTGAAGAATCAATGTTGTTGGGGACAGTGTCTGAGGGAACCGGGTGCGAAACTAATGAGGTATGGAAGAGATTTCGTGGTTTGTGAAAGAGTCCTGTTCGCGAATTACTACAAAAATGTATTCATTTAATACATGGCTTAACTTCTGTATAATATTTATACTGTATTATATGTACTTCTTAAAAATGTTTTTAAGTAATTTTATACATATGTACGATTGTTGTTTTGTTACATAGTTTAAAATTTAAATGTGTTAGGAAAAAAAGAATTGGAGTTTTTTTTTTTTTTTTTTTACTCTCTAGATATAATTTGAACTCTTGACAATTCGAAGTTTTTCATTGGTCCCTTCAACTTCGAATTATCGAGAGTAGACTGTATAATAAAATATCAAAATTTCTCCCTAAATATTAAAGATAGTTATTCAGAAGAGATGTCAAGTGTCTGTGGATGTAAACATTCAATTTGCTTGTTCTTTTAGGTATTTTATAATGCATTGTTCAAAATAAAGCCATGTTTCTATGAATATTGATTTTTTAAAAAATTTTTGCGGCTCACTTGCAGTTAAATATTGTTTGTTTGGCCCAAGTTGGTCTTTGAATTTGACACCCCTGATGTAAAGGCTTAAAAGCTAAAAACCGAAACCAAATAAGGCTTTGAGATGAAATAAGTAATAAAATTGGTAACTACAATAAAAGGCGAAATTCTTTAAAATCGCATTAGTGATGGTACAAAATTATATTAAAAGTAATGCAATGTCACTAATGCTAATTAAAATAAGGACTCGTGTGTGTGTGTGTGTTGTTGAAAAATCTTGCAAGAAACGCCACACATGAAAGCGGAAGCAGTTAATGCTATCACTATCGTTTTCCATTTTTGATCAGTGGGCGGAAGTGTTCCATATTTGGCCAAGATATAGTTCTCACAGGAACTCTCATTGACATCATTATACAAGGTAAGCACAAAAGATGAACCTGATTTTAAAGAATCATATCATCGAAACTACTGCACGTATTACAATGAATGTGAAGAGAAATAAACCAAGTTTTTTCCCCCAGAAAGGATCAACAGGCGTCAGCACATTCTAGGTCAATATAATAACAAATTCAAACATGGCGACAGTAACAGAAAATTTTGTTGATATTAGAGTATGCTCCAGTTTTTGAAGTGAAACTTCTTTGCGGACGGGAGTGAATAGGAAATTTACACAGTTTTGCGTACAAGTGAAAAAGCGAACGGAAGTAGCGATTCCCCCCATCCCCCGAAACGTCGCCATGGTGAGGAGATAGCGAGCGGAAGGAAATGAGAGCGGGGGATACACCACGTGACTAGCGTCATATCCGTGAAAAAGTTGGGCGATGATTACTTCTGTTAGTGATGCATTAAGTTTATATTATTAATTTTCATTTCCATTGAATCAAAATAAATTCTGGTCAGGTAGCCTAGAACAAATGCAAAAACAGGAAAAGAGTTTCCGTGAAAGAAAAAAAAAACCAAAACTAGCAGCAATTCCTAGCGAAAGTCTATATCACCAGGTAGTTCTGTCACAGTTTTTATCATCTTTATCCATAAAGTTTTAGCACTATACACATCAGAGGTTGCTGCAATCATTGGATCCGATGATGATTAAAAGCCGATTATCTTAACTGGAGACTTTAACGTTAATTTTGCTTCAGAAGAAGCAAAGCCACTCGTTGAATTCTTGAAACGGACACTGAATTTGACAATGAATATTGATTTCTAGAGAAGGAAAAACAATATACGGAACCACGATTGATGAAGTTTTCTCACATTTTCTTGATTGACTACAATCGAGGATTTTTATATCCTACTTTAGTTACCACACACCTATTGTGTCTTTCTTGGAAAATGATGATGCAGAAAATCGAATAAAAATATTTTCATACAATAAATGAAGTTCGAATTTTTTTTTATTAAAGTTATCTCAGCAGTTTAATATAATTAGATCTATTCCTGCATTTACGGCCAACGTCGCCAAAGAAGTTTCGCTTCTATCGCGTGGCTCTCCACGTTCTTTTTTTCCAGTTATTTCGGTTCAACGTGCATTTAGAAATCGCTACGGGAAAGAGGCACCAACCAACAAAGGCATTTGGCAATGGTATCATCTGTTTTTAAGAAATCTGGTTACTTGTGTAATTAAAAAGCAGCGGCCGGCCAAGAGTCTTGGAATAAGTAATGGAGAGGGTGGAGGCAGTTTTTTCGAAGTCCACGAAGGTCTTCGAAAGTTACCACCTGTGAACTTGCCCCAGAAAACAGTATGGAAAATTTTGCGAGAAAAATTGAATTTCAAGCCGTATTATTTGCAACTGACACAACAAATAACAGAGGATTTGTGCAGCATGACGAGCCATTGATAGAGTGAGGCTACAAAATGTATGGAACGAGCTGGATTGCCGATTGGACGTATGCTGTGTAACAAAAGGTTCCCACATCGAACATTTGTAACTAAAAAAGAACTCTGTATATTTCTCTTTGCATTCATGTATCACTTATTGTAATTGCAGTAGTTTCGATAATATGGTTTCTTAAAATCGGGTCCATGTTTTGTGCTCACCCTGTATTATCATATCGTTCTCTAAAATGTTTGGTATTGGTGAACTTTTTCCAGTGGAGAGGATTGGTATTTCAAAAGTGGATTGTTTTTTGGAGAGAGATTACAGATATTTCCAAAAATCTGTTTTGAATTTGTTTTCCTTTTTCCGTATTGTTTTGAAGAATTTGAGATTTGACACGTTTAAGTTTTTCTGGTCTTTCTTTGTATAAGTATAGGAATTTTAAGACACGAGTAAGAAAAGTTTAGGGGAGAATATACTAGGCATTACTTAACAATTGCGAAGAAAGAATGAAGAGTATGCTCGTCTCCGAATCAAATGCAGCAAGAGTATATTCAATTCAAACATCTGTACGATGAAACGGATGAACTATTTATTGAAGCAGTAATGCTGAGACAAAAATTGAAAACCATTGTCCAAAAATTTCGTCTAACATTATACAGTCGAACATGTTCCACAATAAAAGCAGGCTCGAAAAAGACTAATTCATAAGAAGGAGAAAATATTCATCTCGGCAGGGAGTAAAATTGAGGGAAATCTACCGATGAACTCCAAATTGTTAGGCTTAGCGTTTTCTCAAGTCACCCAAGATTTGCCAAATCACAACAGCATTTGGCAAAGAAACCCCATCTCGATCTGTTGAATTAACCCTACAAAAATATCTGTTAGAGAACTCCGGCAGAAACCTGACAGGAACTTAAGAGTTCGACTGTTTGGCGAAGATCAAAGGGAACGACTATACGTATCAGATATTCCGTGGACGCTGATTTTATCCTTATGAGACGCCATGTGGAATGGTAAGCAAGCAGCATTAGTAAAAAACAATGAACTACACTAAAAAACAAATTGCGCAACAAAATATTAAGCGTAAACTATATTGACTTTTAATGTAATATTAATTTTAACGTTAATGAAATAACTGAGTAAAATGACATACATTTTTGCAAAATGTATACATATGTATCACGATCTAGGAGTTAGATGAAGAAAGACAAATAAAATTTACGATAAGGAGGGACGAAAGAGAAAAAATGGTAGGGCTTACCGCGGGTGTGTAGTCTGTTAACCCCCAAAACAATAATTTTCCTTATTTGAAGGAGATATACTTTGAGAGCAGGAGCGTAGCTTGAGGTCCGTATCAATGGTACGGACCTCAAGCTACAAGGGCCCCAACAAATGCAAGTAAAAAATCGTGAAATTTTAAAGGAGCCAAAAAGTCCCCCCCCCTAAGAAATTTTTAATATAAAGCCCATTTTTAGGACTAGCTAGACCAGTGTCCGAGAGACAACCATTCAGAAGCACATTCTTCAAAGTACTTTGCAATTAGCAATTTATGCTTAATATTAATCTTTAGAGTAGTATAAAATATATTACATATAACATGTGCGTACCTTATTTCACTATTCAAATCAACTAGCATTTTGTGGGTTTTCTTATAATCCTTATAATTACAATGAAAAGATGCTTACTTGAACAAATTTCACAAAAGAGTTATCTTTTAAATACCAATCTGATTATGAGCTTATTATAACACTGTTACAGTATTTGATAATTTTTAGTATTTTTTATTGAAATCCATACCTTTCTTTTTTTAGAGTAAAATGTTTTAATCAACAATACAATTAAAATATATATAGATATTTTTTCATCAGCAGTTTTATCAAGTTAATTATGCCATTATTAGAATCTCACCATTCATATGAACCTGTAACTTTCAATTTTTGTTGCTACGTTTCCCCTTTTAAAAGCGATCTGAATTTGAAGCCACTCCAAGGACTTCATCCAATTTTCAAAAAAGTTTATAATTAATAAGTGTTTATAACTTCAATATAAAGTGATATACTTGAACAGGTAGATAAAATTTAATATACTGTAGCCGCTCTTGTCAGAATAGCTGTAACTGACTGTCCCAAGCAGCATAAGCCCCCTCTAGCGACCACTAAATTTCAGTAAAGGTTAGGTGAGGAATTAATGTGGTCGCTATTAAAAACTGTCCATGTTCTTTGCTCATTATTTTTGTTAGTGATATGTGTTGTTTTTGTGTAACTTAACCTAAATCAATAAATTATTACACTAAAAGAGACCTTAAACCCAGCCCGGATTTACAACTTTTGGTTTAAACTCCAACGTTCAACAATATTAAATTTAAAGTTTATTACATATATGGATACCACTATTTAAGATATTTTTGAATTTCTATTTGAATTGAATACTTATAACAAGTGTCACAAAAAAAAAAATGTTTCGCTTAGAATTCCTTACCTTTTCATCCAAGGCCTTTGAAAGACAGTCAAAGTAGCAACAAGAAGATTCTTTGAAAAGAGACCCTTCCATGCTGACGACGTCAATAGCAACGTCTAAGAGAGATCTAAAATGTTTCAGAATTTTTGTCAGAATTTCGATGTCTTTTAAAACGGTGCTTTTACCAGACATCTTAAGTTTGGAAAACTCTTGGTCTAGCCATTCCCCAACTTCATCCTGCAAAAGTGAAGAAAATCAATAGATATAGAAAGAATTCGAATCTGAAAATTTATGTTGATTTTTTTGCTAGGTTTTAGATAAAATTTTATGTTTTACACTTTTTAATAAAAGTTGTAATCTTTTTAATGTCTTTCCCATAAGTATATAGAAATACTCAAAGCATTTTCAATACTGGTGGGGGGAAAAATATGGCAGACCTGAAAGAAACTATTAAATCTTTTTATAAGCAGAATTGTTAAGCTTTGAAAAGATAGCGAATGTCTTCAGGAAGTAAAATTTATTTTGCTTCAATAATTTTATTTCATTTAATGTTTTTTTTTATATAATACAATACTTTCATTCTAACAACATTTCGAAATTTAAAAATAATTTTTCTTAAAACAGAAAAATTTAACATTTTTTGTATTATCTAATAAAATTGAGCTATATCAGTTAAAACACTTTCAATAAGGATTTAAATTACTTACCTGAATACGTTTCTGGATAAATTCTGTTAATTTATGCTTGTATATAGTTTTATGGGGCATTACCTTAATGCTGGCAATTTTTTCCAGGATTCTAGAAAGAAAATATATTTTGATAATTAAATGAAATTTCTTTTACTTAAAGAACTTTCTAACAAAATAATTTATTTATCCGCAATCAATATGAGAGAAAAAAATCGTGTATATTTTATTATAATATCTCAAGCATGCTTTTTTAAAATTTTCATATTTTTTTAAATTTTACTTAGACGAGTCAATTGACTGCAGATAAAAATACAATTTTAAATGGAAATATTTATGTATTAAATAATTTAAAAATACTATAATAATTTTTACAAATAATAATTTAAAAGTTAAGATGCAAAAAAAACTTATTAAATATATTTTTTAATAAACACTTCCTTTAAAAAGTATAAGAACAGAAAAGAAATATTTTTAAGCATGCTATCCAGGAAACTTTTAATATCAGATACCGAAGTACCTGATATTTACTATACGAGAAAGGCATTTACAATATATAAAGTTAATATACTTACAGCAAAGAAAAATTACCTTTTTATTTAATTTAAATATCTTAATGCTCAAATGAAAGAAAATAAGATTTCAACGCAATGCACCATTCGTTTGTATAATGAGGAATATTTCCCTGAAATACATGGATCACTATAAAAAAACCTTTCCAAGTTTATTGTTTCCTCATTTTTTAAAACCTTTTTTTTTTTTTTTGTGAGTCCCTAAATAACATTTTTCAAAAAATTAAATCGAAACACCACTTTCCGACAAATAGCTTAACAAAACTTAACTGATTGTTAAGCTTGTTTGCAATTAAACTTATTAATATCTAATTGTTCTGCATAATTTTTCGAGAAGCCCTGTACTAATCGTGATAACAAACACTAGAGAGGTTTTGATGATATTCTAAAAGAACATAAATATATAACCAAGTATATTCAATTTAATTTCGAATATTTAGAGGAGTAAAAATGGAAAAGTGTGGAAGTGTTACAAAAAGTGTTAACAAAAATGTTTAATACAATACATTGCCAAAATTTATATTTACCTCCATTTGACTAGAACATCCGATTGAAATAACTCATTAAGTGGAAAGAACAATGTTTTTGTTCGATCCTTGTCAAGAATATCAGCAAGATACATGGAAATTGTCTGTTCCAACATATTTATCTACGAAAAAAGTTATTTGTTAGTACAGACACCGATAAATTCCGTATTACTTTTGTATTCTGAACAGCAGAATACAAAATATAAGCTAAAAATTAAACACAATATTTAAATTATTTGGCCAAAGTAAGAATTATGACTTAATGTACCTACAGACTATGTTAAAACACAAAAATTGTATTAAATGCATCAATTTATGCGTGATGAGTGAGTGAATATTTACGTTGCACTGTTCAGTTACACGAGGACTTTGGGCGACGAACCTCGTAATTTTGAACCATGGTCAAGTGACGCGGACGACACCTGAGCTGGCACCCCCTGTCCTAACTACCCACACCACACCAACGGGAGGGCGTTTGAGCTCTCGACAGATTTAGCGTGCATCCCGCCCCTACACGGCAGGTCTTCAGTGGTACTGGGATCGAACTCATGACACTCTAGCCATGATCCAATTGCCTAGACCACTTGGCTACCGCGGCCACATGATGAGGACGACACCTGAGCTGGCACCCCCCTCTCCTAACTACCACACCATATCAATGAAGGACTTTTGAGCTCTCGACAGATTTGACGTGCATCGCTCCCCTACACGACGAGTCTTCAGTGGTATTGGGCTCGAACCTCCTGACACAGCAGCCACAAGTCCGTTATCTTGACCACTAGGCTACCACGACCAATTTATGCATGGGCGATACTATATATTTATTTATAAGAAATATATTTTAATCACGTATCTATATCAAAATATTTCAAGAATATTACTATCACAAAAGTTTCTGGGAGAATAAATTTCTCAGCAAATTTTCTGTAATACCGAAAAGTTAATGGATTCACATCGTTTTAGTGAGTGAAACTGCTTTTAAATACATTTGATGGGTATTTAGCACTATATATTTTGTTGTTTTCCTGTAAAATATAAATTCCAAGTAAATGCACATGTACTTATAATTTATTTGTATCACAAATTTCCCTATGACAGCCTAAAATTTCCCCTTAGAATTTTGTCAGATTGATAGTTTTTCTAATAAAGCATTTCGAAGCTACGCTAGAGAACTATTGGCGTCGTACCTCATAATTTTGTACCATGAACGATGATTTGATTCAAGTTTTTGTTAACGTCGTACTTTGATGCTCAGCGTGGGCTGTTGGAGAAGGACCTCGCAATTTTGAATCTCGGTCGAGTGACGAGGACGATATCTGAGCTGGAACAAACCTCTCTAAAATTTTAGTCTCTACAAATTTAACATGCATCAAGACACCTACACGTTAGGTCTTCAAGGCGGACATGGAACCAGGGCTCGAACCCAGAACTCTTCAGAAGCAATGCTCGTTACCATGACCATTATGTCGGGTGAGTGAGTTCAGCTACACGAGGGCTTTTGACGATGGACCTCTTAATTTTGATTCATGATCAAGTGACGAGGACAACACTTGAGCTGGAACCCCCTCGCCTAACTGCCACACCACACCAACGGAAGGACGTTTGAGCTCTCGACAGATTTAACGTGCATTTCTACCCTACACGGTGAGTCTTCAGCGGCACTAGGATCGAACTCATGACATGCCAACCACGAGTCCGTTACCTTGACCACTAGGCGGCCACGACCACGACCATTATGTCGGAATAATGTTCAAAGCAGTGGTCGGCAACCTATGTCACGTGGTACAATTCTCAGCAGTGGCGTAACGTATACCCCCGCAACGCCTTCATCACGAGGGGGGAGGGCAAAACCCGACTTTGAAAGGGGTCCCTAATATTCTCAGTGGCACTCTGCACTACTCAACAAATTTGTCAATTCTTGAGTGGCTGGAAGTTGATAAATTTGTAATGGACCTTATTTGATAAACATCTTCAGAATTATGGACATTTACGGAATTACGAGAAAATCTAAAAGATAACTCTAAAGATAAAGTTGCAGCTTAATTATTACATGCCATTGCTGGAAAGATTTAACTGCTGAAAGAGAGAAAATAACTAGTGCTCTGCTTTCCGCTTTTGGTTCTAAATATCCAAGTAAAAAAATCTTTCCTAATGTGAAAAATATCTCGAGACCGCAAAGAAATTGTTTAATAACTAAATGATTAGAATAGTGTCAAATTGGAGGTCACAAATTATACCCCTGATTCCAGTGACATAGCGGAAAATATTTGCGCACGCCCCCCAGGCAAAGTCGAGGGGGGCGCAATACGTATTTTGTTAATAATGTGTTAAATACGTACTTTGCATCAGTCAGGCTTTGTCCCCCCGCCCCGCGTTATAGGGTTTGCGGGGGTGTACGTTACGCCACTGCCTGATTTTGCGATATGAAAGTAGAGCAGTACACAAGCACTCATTTCGCATAAAACTTTTATTTATCTATTTAACTATAATGAAGGGAAATACTTATATTTTATACTAGATTTATTTCTTATTTTAATAAGTATGCTTATATATATATATATAAATAAATAATAAATATAGTTTTAATTTTTTTTCCAATTTTGGCTAAAGAATGTTGCATTTTATGCTGTTTATTTTTATGTCCAGAAATATCTTTACATGATGCAGAAATAATATATAAAACCATAAATATATATTGATTTCTATTCCCTGACTCTGGATGTATTATTGCGGGAATCGAATTGTTTCAAAAATGTCCTACTGCGTGGCTTGCTGAATCATATTGGTAGATTGGTTTGGCACGCCGTAGCTAAAAGGTTGCCGACCCCTAGACTAAAGCACAAAACAAATCGAAAATCTTTTTCCAAACAAAACAAATGATTATTTTAATGCGGACAAAAAAAAATCCCACGAGACAACTCATTCGTAAACATTAAAAACCAGTAAAATATTCTTAAAGGGACTTCTAATTCTTTTGAAAAACTAAATTTACGAAACAGATTTAGGGAATCTGTTATCCATTCTTCACTAGAAAGAAACTGTGCTATACTTTTTTTGAAAAGCAACGGTTTTGTTTAGTTCACATACTTTATCATGTTTCAAAATAAAGATCAAAAACCTAAGGACATTTCTTTACTCATGGGCAACATATTTTAAATTACGTTAACCTAAATTTTTCATACAAAATAGGAAAAGTTACAAATATCAATAATACTTCTACAGTCAATACTCACAAAAATAAAATGAAAATTTCAGCTTTCCAAATGAGTTTCTAAAAATACCAACCACAGACATAATTAATGTATAGTTATTTTAATGGGGGGGGGGGGGAGAGAGAAGTAACTTTGACATGTCTTCAATACAACTTATAATTTAAATTTAAAATACAAGAGCATACATAAAAATGTTACGTTCTTTTTCTGAAATATTGAAGTAAACACCAAATCATTTTGCTATAAAACGAAAAAAATATATACATACCAACTAAAACTAAATATCCTGTAAGAAGAAGGCTTATATGAACCACTACAAAATTTAAACCGAAAAGGAAAAAAGGTGCCAAAAGGAAAAAGGTCGAAAACTTGACTCAAGTCATAATTTCTTCCACACGCCATTTCCAGTTGGATAGAGCTTGTTTGCATAGAAATGAAATAACCTGTCTTTCTTATCCAAGTTCACTTACATGCGTCATAAAAAGGTTTTTATTTTACAACTTTCGAGAGTGAAAATTGCAGTGTGTCTGGAAATTCATTGCCGGAAATGGAAAAACGAAGGAAAGATTTTTTCAAGCTGTGCATGCGACGCACTTACATTATTTTTTTTCCATTCAAATTTTCAAGGTTTAGTTCTATGCCTGTTGATATATTTTGCTCTTATTTTTATCGTTGATGATGCGAGAACTAGATACTCAATTCATTTCGAAACAATTGTAACGAGAAGCTCGTTTAGAAAAGGCATTTTTGAATTTCAGGATCATAAAATAAATCTATGCTTCACAACGACTTCAAAATTTGTTATTTTAAAAATATATATTTTTGCATTTCAGTTTACACACAAATTAAGATATTCAGGTGTTAAGGTATCCGACTTCGTGCGCGCGACAACTTTTTTTTTTAAAAAAATGGAGATACGAGGACTTTTTTTTTGTAGCTTTTAGATTTGTTTAGTACATTTTAAGAAAAATATGCTGAAATTAGGAAGAGAAAAAGAAATTATTACTAAAATGCAAAAAAAAACGGGTAAAAATTTACAAAAAATTACATAAACGGGGCCCCGTTCTATACCAAAATTTTATGAACAAATTTGTATTTTTTCAATTCTGATGTGTTTCTGTGTTATTCATTTTTGAAATGATCTTCGGGATAAGAGATATTTTAATTTTTACAAAAACTGGAACTTTTTATCTTAGTTATTATATGAAATTGCTTAAAAACAGTGATTATATTCACATAAGGTACTGTAAATTTTGTAATAAAAGAGTGATTGATAAATCTGAAGGTTAAAACACTACTATTTTACAGAACATACACAAAAAATTTCAGTTAATTATTTTCTCCAACTTTTTTAGCAATCGCTAGCCCCGTAGAGCATTTAAAAACACATTTCGAGTAAAACGCGTTTTAAAGTATGGCATCTTGCGTAAAGTAATGGCATCTGCTTTTACTAAAACGCCTGTAGTTTTTGTTCGAAAGAACGGGGGGGGGGAGACATTTTTATAAAGCTAATAAGATAACCTATAAAACAAAATCATAAAAAATATAAAAATATTGTCAATATTCGGTAAAATTCTCAACTTTAGGGTAATCGGATACCTTAAAAGCTATTTAATTTTCATTTTTTATTCAGATGGATTTAAGTCCGTTAAATATATATCTTCACACAAATCACAACTATTTAAAAAATGTCACAAAATCAACACTTTCTATAAATAAACGTATATTCACATTAAATACATATTTAAATACACTTTATAGTCATCGCATTTCATTATTTTCTTTTTGACCTTGAAAATTTACACAATGTTTAAACATGCAGTAGTCGATTGATTTATTGTAATTTAAATCTCACTCCAAATTATGTCCCTATCCACGAGGACAATGTGTAACTGATCGTGAGTTTGAGCCTCGGCCAAGTGATGAGAACGATACCCGAGTTATCACCCTCACTCCAAACTTCCGCACTACACCACGTGAAAACTTTAAGTCAACCTATTCAATGGGCATTAGCTACTCTGCATTGCCACCAGGACTGGACAACGCTACCACAAGTTTGCGACAATGGTCATTCGGTAATGGACCCAAAGACGAGCAGAACTGCGAACAGTCTCAAAGTAGGCATTCAGGCGCAATTTCTGACAATAGGAGAATCATTGGACGAAGTGTGTGTCAGTTCAGGAGTAAGTGAATGAGTGAATATTATCGTCGCACTATAAAGCTGCACGATGGCTATTGGTGATGGACCTTGTAATTTTGTCAGGTAACGAGGACGATACCTGAGCTGGCACCCCTTCTCCTAACTACCACACCATAGCAACGGGAGGACATTTGAGCTTTGATAGATTTAACGTGCATAGCCCCCCCCCTACACGATGGATCTTCAGCGGTACTAGGCTCGAACTCATGACACGATGGCCGCCAGTCCGTTACCTTGACCTCTAGGCTTTTGCGGTTATAAAACTATATCACACCTTCAAGACGAACCACCCCACGGACAAAATTCGAAAATTTTATTGAACACGTTTTGCACATCTAAAAAGTAAAAGTGTAGCTTAAGATTAATAGTTTTAATTTTGTGCATCGGAAATAACAGGCACTATCAATAAAAAAAAGTATACAGTACCTCTTTAGCAGGTCCATGCATTCTATCCTCTCCAAAAGCGGACGTACTATTATGTTACTTAATTAAAGTACCTATTAAATAGCTCACTATAAAAAGAAGAGCGAGCTCAGTACACGCAATCAGCTCACTCTTTTCGGACAAAGAAATTTTTCCAACCATTTCATGAAGACTATCTTTCAATCACTTTTTTTTTACAAATTATATATAAAAACTCAATTCCTTACTGGTCATGGCAATTTTAAAGTGTACCTCAATAGATTTAAACTGTGTCCTTCCAAACTTTGTGACTGTAATGTTTGTGGGAAGCAAAGTGTTGAGCATCTTATCCTTCTTAGGTCAAAATTTAAGAAAGAAAATGCCTGAAAACCAAACTGCATGCTCTTAAAATCAACAGGCCTCTTAATTTTTCTCAATTTGTTTCAAGTAAAGTTTCGTTCACTTTACTTTTGTATCTTCATCGATTTGTAAATATTTTATTTCTATTTTTGCAACTTCATTGCGTTGGTTTTGTTACGTAATTGTTTTATTTTATAATATATTTTTGTTTTTGTATCTTATTTGCTTTAGTTATTTCATTATTTGGTAACTTTTATTTTGTTACTTTTTATATGTTATTTATCTTATTTTGTTTGTTTTACTTCTGTAAGCCCCATGTGATACTTGTGGTGCGCAGGAATTATTTTATGTCTTCAATAGAAAAAATAAAATAGCACACAGACCTTTTTAAAAAACTAACAGACTTCGTAAATCTCAAGCACACTCAACAATTTAAATTTAGAACTTATGAACTATCAAATAAGCTACTGTGGTCTGTTTTTCACTAGTATCTGGTAACTGTGAATCTTGATCAGGGAATGAATTTTTACTAACGTCACACTCTGAAACGAAACGTCGGATGTTAGCGATAGACCTCGCTATTTTGAATCATGGCCAAATAATGAGGACAACGCCTGAACTAGCGACCTCTTCTCCGAACTTCCACACCATGTCACCATGAGGATTTTGAGCTTCGACAGACCCCTCTACACGAGTCATCTGTGGCACCAGAGCTCGAACTCATTTCTCGCCAGCCACGAGTCATAACCTGCTATCTTGAATTAGGATCAGATGTCAAAACATAAACTACCATATAAAGCAGTGGTTCCCAAAGTGGTCTATATGGACCCCCAGGGGTCTATGACGACCTGCAAGGGGTCCATGAAGTGTAAATGGGGGTCTACGATAGCCTAAACCAGATCGTGACTTTAATTTTAATAGAAAATCTAATAAAGTGTAAACCATATTTACCTATTTAACAGCTTTATTTACTAAATTTACTGGGGTAAATTTGCAATTAGAAGGCGACAGCATACATTTTATTAAAAAAGATCCATCATTTCAGTGTCTCTAGCCAGAATCAAGCTGAAGGAGTATAAAACTGGACGTCGTGAATTTTAACAGTTCCTCACAATCTGCCAGAAAAATGACGTTTTAACTTATGTTCAACATTTAAATGTCTTTTACTCAGGTTTTGAAACTAGGTTTGAGAATGTTTTGACATTGGTAATATCACAGTAAGTAATGAATTCATGTTGTCACATTAAAAAAAAAAAGCAAAAAAGAAAAGTCTAATTTAAAAAAAAAGGAACTTATTTTAATAAGCCTAACGAAGTTCTTAAAGTTAAGTTTAGATACGAATGTCAGCAATTTTGTCTTTAAAAAGATATACCTGTTATTTTTTCGAAATATGGAACATCTTAAAATTTTAATTGCTTTTCCTAGAGAGGAGGAGCTTCAGCATGGTTGCCAATTTCCAAAATAAAAACAGAAAAAAAAAGAAAAAGAAAGACTGGATCCTACTAACAGAGAGATTGAGGGTTAAACCTGAAAAGATTGATTCCAAACGTTAAAAATGTGTTATTGTGAAGCACCAGATTCATTTCACCCATTAAAAACATTTGTTTGTTGTTCGGTTATTTTATGAAACAATTATTTTATATATTAAATAAAAATTTAATTAACTAGTTCACATGTGTTTCGTAAGTTTTAAACACACTAATTAACTCCAGTTAGAAACATAAAACTTTTGAAGTAAGTAGTGCTATAGCAGCTGTCGAAAAACATTTAAGTTGATAAATTTGCAAAAATTTAATATTAGGTAAGTAGGGGTCTACTCAAAACCGAAAAAAACATGGTAAGGGGTCTACGAGACAAAAAGTTTGGGAACCTATGATATAAAGTATCATTGTGTAGAGGAAAAATATCGAAGCTCAGCTGAGTATAAATCGCACAGCACCGCTTCCTCTTTTCCCTTCCTTCCACAGTGGCTCGACAGCCCAGGGTGGGTCTTGGCCTTCTCAAGAAGCCTTTTCCAGGCCAGCCTTCTTCCTACTAATGCTCTTCAATTCTTAGTTCTCAAAGCTAGGAGATCTTTTTCTAGGTCATCAATCCATCTAAAATTTGACCTGCCCTTTCTTCCTGAGCCTATTGGTTGGGCATTGAAGACTTTTTTAGTGGGGCGGTCTTCGTCCATTCTGACAGCGAGACCTGCCCATTTAATTCGTTGTATTTTGATGTAGTTTACAATGTCAGATTCATTATATGATTGATAGAACTCTAAATTTGATCTCCTACGCCACGTTCCATTTTCCTGAGTTCCTCCAGAAATAAATCTTAAAATCTTCCTTTGGTAGATACTTATGTTCTCATCTGTTCGAGAAATGGACCACAAGTTTCACATTGCATAAATTTACTGATCTTAAGACTTTTATTCAATAGAACCTTTGTTTTTCTTTTGATTAAATTCGATTTCATATATTTTCACATTCCATTAAGACATCTATTAGCTATAGTGATTCTTTTTTGGATTTCAGTAGTACAATCGTTCCTATTGTTAATTTCCGAACCTAAATAAGTGAAACTATCAACAACTTCAAAATTATACTCTTCAATTTTAAAGTGGGAATTGTAAAAGCATGATTTAGTGCAAGGCATGTACTTGGTCTTATTCTCATTGATTTTCAGGCCCATCTTGAGGGCTTCTTTCTCTTAAAGACAAAAAGGCTTGTCTTAGTGCCGTGGGTGTTCGAGCAATGATATCAATGTCATCAGCACAAAAGGCTTCCTCTTATTATTCCATTTAAATTGATGTATCCTACGTATGATATAATGAGCTATGAATCGTAAGAAATAAAAACCAGCAGGATCTTTCTTAAAATATTTGGGGGGAAAATATTTGAAAGTTTTTTTTCTTTCAGAACACAAAAAAGATGTGCATGTAATGCTAATTGAATTTTTCCAAGAGAAAAACTTTCCCCTCAGTTTCCTGACATATATTATTGTCGTCTATATTTTTTCAATGCATATCAGTTACAATATATATTCACAACACAATGAAAATATTTTAAATTAATTTAATGTTTTAAAATTAATTGAATGTTTATACTTAAATTATTTTGATCTCATCACCTTTCAATAACACTTCAGTTGTGGGTTATTTCCCTTGTGACACAAACACAAAACAAACATTTTTATTTGTTAAATATCAATATTAATTAATCTTCTTATTTTTCTGATTCATTTCAATTCGTTTATATGTCACTCAGTCCATAAATAAAAAGTTATGAATCAAAATAGAAAAATTAACTAACCTCGAAAGTTGAAATCGCTATCATGGGACCTTCCACATCTTGACTCAAAAGTTCCCAAGTAGATGTATTGTTAGCAGCTTTCTCTACTCTCAGCAACGAATTATAAATGGCAGATTCTTGTATCTCGGGTGACTTCTGCTCATTTTGCCATTCAAGAAGTGTTAACAATTCCCTGCAACAAACAAGATAAAAGTTAAGATGTAAACAGTATTAATTCATATAAATAAAGAATTTACTCTTATATAAAGTCAAATATTCAGCAAAGAAATTTGACCTTTTTAACAAGTAAATAATTCTCACTTTATGATTCTGGTTTTTTTTCTTCTTCTATTAAAGTCAAACACTTTTGAAATAAAAGATTCTCAACATTAATATGATATTTTTGTTGCACATTCGGTATGACGCGATGCTGACTGCTGTGCCGTAGGGCCTGGGTTCGGATCCTGGAGAAGGTATGGATGTTTGTAAATGAGAAGTGCCTTTGAGGCATGCGAGTACTCTAAATAGCCATCGAGCATCATATCCTCTCGTGAGGTTGGTGGAAGAGGAAGAGAGGTGAGAGGTCCCTGACCACCGTTAGGATGTTCTTCCTCAAATTGGAGTGGAACCGAGTCAAAACGTACTGTCAGAAGCATGGCGCTCAAAGCTACGGCTAACGACAGGCGTACATCCAAACCTTCGCCGCAATGACTTTCGTGGAACTCTATCTGACATCGTCACATAAGATAGTAGCATACGAAACAACATATTTTTGTAACAAATTGATGCAATGATTACAGAAAAATTAAAAATCCCTTTTTAATTGCTTGTAAAGGCTTTTAACTATTTGTGACTACTATGACATGGGCAAGAATCAAAGCAATTTGGAAAATCAACTTGACGCTAGATCTTTGCATCAGCTTTAACTAACAAAATGACTTTCTATCGCAAATATCAATTAACTATTTTAAATGATTCTGCAACCATTATTATACGTCATGTGTAGATCGTGATTATATGCACACAAAAAAAATCATTAATCGAAACCAACCTGTGTGGGGGGAAAGTTCTATGGTATGAAGATGAGAAAAATAATTAAAAATGAGTTGAAATTTCTTGGAAAATCTAATTTTGCTTAGATGATTTTAGACTCAAAATAATTATTTTTCTACTATATAAATAGCCAAAAACAATGACTTCTTGATAAATGAGTACAGAATAGTAAATAGCATATACCAAAGGTGGGGAACCTTTTTACCATTAGAGGCAGCATGTAAATTCAGTAGTAATAAAAGAGGCTGCATAGGTTGATGTACCTATAAATGTGACTTTTATAAAATTATTAAATTTTTTGTATAGATTTAACAATTTTGTGCATTATATAGAAAATATCATTTGAAAAAAATTAAATCCTTATTTATTTATCATTTGATATAAAAAGTTCAAATTTAAAAAATATTTTCTTATTCACATAAGGGTAAAAACTTGTTACAACATTTCCATTGATTTTTTATTATTTTTCTATAAATTTATTAAATACATAGATATTGTTGAACTTTTTATATTTAACTTCTTGTGGTATTTTTTTATTTATGTAAGCATATATATATATGGATCAAACTTCACACAATAAAGCCTTAATTGTTCCTTTACATGAGCATGTGTGGTAGTGTTCTATGTTGCACTAGGTGGCGTTCTAACATTTGAAACGCACAATTGGCTATTCCCAAGAGTATACATTCATGCCGTTCTGTATTTAATTCCATTGATATGCAAATTGTTGTAATCTATATAATTAAATTATAATTAATAGAAGTTCTAGTTTTTATGAAGATCGTACAAGAAACTCACAGAGGTCGCGGGTTCCCCACCTCCGGTATATACTATATACACATAGTAACCATTTCATGACTCATCTCTACCTACTGTCAGATCCAAGATGTTTTTCCCGTCTCCCACTTCCTCGTGCACTGCAATTCGACAGATGGTTTTTAAAAAAAACCTAATACTAAAAAGTTGTTAGATGTACCTGATGTTTTCCCCCTTGTTATTATGTAGTACGTGTTCTTTTATCGCAATAAATGCTAAAAAGTAATAAAATGCCGTTTCACTTTGATAAAAGTTACTTTTACTTCCCCCCCCCCATAAAATGCACAAATACCTAAACTTTATTCCTTGTGGCAATATTTAACAGAAAAATAAATATTAATTTAATTTTTCCCTTTATCTATATACCATAGAACATCTTTTCCGCAAAAATAGGTTTTGAAATTCTGAAAATATTTTTTTCTAATTTCCCTATTATACATGCTTTATTTTCTTAATTTAAAAATTATATCTTCGATTTTAGATGCTCGAGAATTTCGTGTTATATTACATTTTGATAGTTTAACATTACTTTCGTATGTATATTTATTATTACTATACTTTTCCTTCACAAAAAGACTCTTAAATAATGCAGAACTGTTTTTTATTTCCTGTATATTAATCATGAAATAGATAGCGATTTTTAAAAGAAATTTAGAGATAAATTTCATCATACGCAGTATTAATTCTCACGTTTGAATCGCGCTAATATTCTGTGAGTTGAGTGATCGATGCCTTAAAATTAAAGATTTTCAATTAGAGTTTAAACTTACGCAAGTGTTTGAGAAAAAGACGATATCTGATTTCTGTCGGCAAATTCCACCAACTGGTTAGCTGCCTCTTCTGGTATACTTCCGTCAAAACTGTTCTTCTGGGAAAAAAAAACAAATGCAGATAAAAAAAATACAATAAGGAAGAATAAACATCCACTGTAACGGAAGACGCTTGCGTCGTTTTTGATAAAATCAAATTTAAAAAACATTTACCCTTTTGACTTCCGTTGCAGATGATTCCATTTCTTTTTTCAGGAGCTGATAATAAACTTCAGTGACTTCGCTAATGCTCAGCAGCTGTATGCTGTCATATTCTTCGCTATCCTAAAAAGGAGAAAAAAAAACACTGAAGGCGTTGCGAGAAAGAAGTATAATAGAAACAGGCGTTCATAAATAAACAAGAAACAGCAGCTCCCAACGTAGTAAATTGTTTTACTAGCTTTCTTTTTCTACAGCATTCTGAATTATAAATTAAATCTAATTTTATCTGATCGCTTTCTGTTGCTTGTATTGTTTTGTTTTTTCAAATTCATTGCTAATTTTGAAAATTAAAATTCAATAGAATTCCACCCAAAACCACTGTGAAATAATGTCACCTTCCTTTACATTAAATTTAATTTTTTATTTAAACAATTGAGAGAGTTCACTAGTAACATAAAGGCAGTTGATCTCGTAATACTGAACAAGATCAAATGAAAAATTCCACATCTGAGCTGGCATTCCATTCTCTTCTACACCACCCAATGGGTTTCGTATTGTATAAGTTTTTCTTTATTTTGAACCAAATTTAATAGAATATTTAAATTATACAGATACTATTAGATATTGTTTACGTAGAAAATTCTCTTCCATTTTATTATCGTCTGCTTTAATTCAATACGTATAATTTATGTAACTAATTTACCTCTGATTGCTTAATTTATTTGCTGATATAAAATCGTTTGCTGTTAAAATTATGTTGCTTGAGTTGGCATCTTCTGTAATTATTCTAAACATGTTTGGTTTTTTTCAGTTGGAGAAAATAACTGTAGCGTATAATCGACGCTGGTTAAGCTTTATATTTGTGATTTTTATATATTTTCTAGATATTATCATTCATCTGAAGATAATTGTAGGTTACCCTTTGTCATACAATGCGAAAATTTTGTTAAATATTCATATTTAAAGTATCAGTCTCACTGCAAGATGGGTATTTAGTGGAATTAGAACTCTAACTCATGGTTTGGCTATAACATCACCGACTGTGAGCTCACCATTCCGCTGCCGCAGTCACACAATTAGTAGGAAGATTAAGCGATTAAGAATCTAGTTCAGATTTCGTTAAAGACTGTTATGAATTATTATTTTTTACACAAGAAACCCTTGTGAAATAAGACAACACAAACAAATCAGAATTCACTCTGAATATTGTTCATTGATATTAAATATAGAATACTTAAGTAAATTAAAATATTTCCTGAAATAAAGATAACTATCAATGATATATTATCTTTTTTATATTTCAAGTAAATTAAATTTTGAACATTTTCGATATCCTCCAAATACATTATCGAAAAAGCCATTAAATACATTTGAACAGAATAAATTCATTTTCAGAATTTTAGTTTTTTTTAATTGGAGAAGTTATACTTATAAATATATAAAACTCATTAACTACTTTGCTTTACTAAACCAATAAATCTTTAAAAAAACACGTATACAACAAAGAAGCTTATTGAAAGTGTTTTAGGTTACATTGAGAGTCAAAAACTTACAAAACATTTTTTTGTGAGCAAGAATTCAACAGTTTATTTTTGAAACTTTCCTCGGTTGCTTTAACAAAAATAATCATGAAGTTTTTCGGTTGCGCTCATTTTCGAACGAAAAACATGAGTGATGAAATTTAAACAAAAACACAGAAGATAAAGGCTGATGAAAGAAGCAATAGTATCTAAACAAGAATCGTTTATTTTATCACAACTTTTAAAGGAGGTATTTGCAACATACGTTTGTTCGAATTTATTCAGTCAGTTCAGTAGCAAATATAAAGTATATTAAGAAAATAAATAAATGAAAATTATATGTGTAGTAAAAAAATAGACCAAACAATATACGTCTCAAAATATCATTATAGAATACTGCGCATTTCGAAAGACAACGAAAAGTAAATTTTTCAATTTGAAGATTTCGGTCATATTTAAATTAAAAAACAATAGTTTTAGATAACATATTACATTGGATAAAACATAATTTTAAAATGTGCGGAAAAAGAACTTTTTTCTGATAAAATGGGTATATCTAACCTAAAAACTTAATTTGAGGAATCGAATTAAAGAAAAAAGGGAGGGGGGTGCAATTTTTTCCTATGAACATTAAATTCTTTCTTCACAAAAAACACAAAAAAATCAAATTTATACGAATGATAATTCGAAAGAAATGACCTATTCACCAGATTGCTTTCTCTCGAATGCATTGTAAAAAACACTGACAGAGAAAAAAAATCCCAACACCAAAACAAAAAAAAACAATTTTGGAGAGTCATGAAATTTGGAAAATACAACTGTCTAGTTAACATGTTCAATTGATTAAATTTTCAAGATCACAGGTTAATTTAAGCTCAAGAAAATGCATTTCAAATGTGGAATGCTGTTATATTAATAGCTGGTGTAACCTCTAGAATTTTAAATGCAAGCGTGCATGTATTGTGTCATACAGGTGCCGAATGTGGTATGGAGCTGCTAGCTGTAGTTGTGTCAATACTGGGACGGTCAGAGCTGGCTGTGGATGATGCTGGAGTCGTCCAATTATATCCCATACGTACTCAATTGGAGACAGGTCTGGTGATCTCGTAGGACAAGGTAACTTGTCAACTCTCTGTAGAGCACATTGAGTTACAAAAGCGGTGTGAGTGTGAGCGTTATCCTGTTGGTAAACTCCCCCTTGAATGCTGTTCATGAATGGCAATACTAAAAGTCGAATTACCAGACTGGCGGACAAATTTGCCGTCAGTGTGTTTCGGACAACCACAAGAGTGCTCCTGCTGTCATAGGAAATTGCTCCCCAGACCATTAGTCCAGGTGTTTTTCCAGTGTGTCTACGTCGCAGACAGTTTGGTTCTGTCCGATAGAGTGGTTGTGATCCCTCTAGCTACCCAGGAAAGCAAACCTGGGGGTCACGACGTTACAGCATGAACGCAAAAAAGTGACCCCCCCGGGAAGAAAAGTTAATTTCTTTACAAAATCAACGCAAAGTGCTTGTCTGTAGCAATACAATATTTTCAATAAATATTCAAAATTGCAACCCCCAACAGTAATATATGCTTGGTACCGTCGCAGAAGGTACTATACAATACATTGAAAAATATCGGGCCTTTCGCGCAATGGATAGCCGTGCAACGAGGTCCTCCAGTGAATCAAAGGGAGTCTCATAAATGATACCCCTTGAGCTGCTCCCATAAAAAGAAAAATCCACTCTGTATAAATTTGCTGAACGGGGAGGTCATCGGTCTGGTCCACCAGCCCTATCCATCACATCTATCCATTCATCACATCAAAATTCACATCCAAGTAATTCCTGACCACCTGATCGCAAAGAGCTGGCTCACCATTATGCTAGAACCATATGCTATCACGAACGGCAGCCAGAACATCTTGAACTTGACATTTCTCCGCTGATGCATTGGATCAAGGTCTTTCCGGCTCACTACCGCCCTCCACCCTCTGCATTACCAGCCTATCACAGCTGTAGTCCATATTATTGGTGGTCACAATTTTGAACATTTTTTGTAAATACTGTATTGCTGAAAAGATGCGCTTTGCGATGATTTTGTACAGCAGCATATTTCACATTCCATGTTATTTTTTTGTGTTTAATATCACTCAGATTTTGTCCCATCATCGTGGAATCACCCTATATATATCCATATAGATAAAAAGAAAGCGTGGAGAAAGCGGCACAGAAGCAGAGAATGTTAGACCAGTGACGTAACGGAGATTAGGACTCCCTGTTAATAGGGTCCAAAACCTAACAAGTCAAGTCAGTGTTGGACCCCAAGCCGGATCTTTCATGAGGTACGTACTTAGCGTCAGTCAGGCTTTGGGCCCCCTAGATTCTTGTCCCCCCCCCCTGCGATGCCGGTGTAGCTGGGCTATACCTTACGCCACTAAGTTCGATGCTCGATAGTCCGAAACTGTTGGAGATTGTAATTTCACCCCAAAACAAATGTTGAAGTGAATTTTTGATGTATTTTTAAGCTCACCTCCCGAACTAAATGCAACAGTATTATGATTTTGTACCATATAAAAATTCCAAATATTTTTAAGAATAACTTTGGTTTCAGAGAGCAAATTAATTTGCTAATTTCTGATAAGTCTCTGAAAATTTCGTCAAAAACATTGACGTAGAATCCATCCTGAATTCCACCGATCTAAATGACACTGTATTCATACGTTATAAACAATTAATGCCCATTTTTTAGAGTAAAAAGAAAACAAGAATGTCAATTAGTGGATTTTATTTAAAAAAAATGTTTTACGCAATAAATCCCTAAGGCTTTTTCTCTTTCACTAAAAAAAGTTAAATTCTGATGCTCAGAGCTCTGGAAAAAATTACATGATAGTATGTTATCTTTGCTTCCGACAAGTTTATTGGAGGCTGCTGATATTTATTCGTTTGTGTTCGTTATAAAATTATGTGATTATTTCTTAAAGAATCAATGCATAAAAAAAATCTTTACTATAGTATATGCTTAATCATTCGTTCGACAACTTGCAATTTACTGAAAATTTAGGATCTTGTTGAAACGTGACGCTTCATTTAGTTTAAGTTTTTAAACATTGCGTTGCACAAGGTAGAAAAAAAAATGAAGCCTCTTCTCTATTAAAAATCTTTGGGCTGGCCAGTCTAGAAAGGTTGATTTTTTTAATCCCCCATGCAAAGAGAGAACGGGTATATATATATTTCCACCAATATTAAAAATAAAATCACAAACATTATTACAAAAACTTTAATTAAATTTATTTAATTCATTTCTTCCTTCTTAAAGTTCGTTTTAGTATATTCCATGGAGTTCAAAATAAACATAAAACTGTAAAAAAAGCATATATCAAATTAAAACTAATTTTCCATTTTTTTATCGCATTTTTTAAAATTATAGTTAATCTTCAGTTTTAATTTTTGAAAATTCATAAATATATCTATTAGTGTATTTTATGATTTTACGATGTTTTTGGAACAGCCGACGCGCCAAGATTCTTGAAATAAGTAACTTATTTGATACTACCAGACTTGAAAGTATGGGGTAAAACTTTAATCCAAAATTAATTATCACAAATTTTAAAAAAAAATTTGTTCAAAATAAAATAATCGGAAGACAAATTAAGAGTGCTCTCTCTTTAATTTTACTTAGAACCCAACAAACCTCGCGTATAAAAAATAATCTGTGATAAGGTAAAAGATTATCTTTCCACAAATAAATACCAAAGCTAATAGTTATAATACAAGACTAATAAAATGCAATAATTTTTCTTTCAAGAATCGTAGATTTTAATGTGTTGAGTAAAATTTTGATTACATGAAATAAAACGAATTAGTGCATGCGTAACTGAAAAGAGCCTTAGTCCTAATGGTGAGTGGTGTGAAAGATTGGTGCACTCACACAGGTCATAACTGATGTCCGAAATTTATCACTTCTCTACAATCCAACACTTATCACCAGTTATAATGCTCCGAGATGACCAATACAAAATAAGCCTATTGTAACGTAGATTAGAGTTCGGGGATTTTACGCAAATCAGTCGCAAAGAATAAGACAGTTCTTCAGGAGCGATTGGAATTTATTGTCGAAAATCAATCCCTGAAATACAGGATAAAGTATTCAAATTTGCCGAATAAATCTCAGAAGACCTTCACGCCTTCTACAGCGCACAGACACAACTATCAGTGTCTAAAATACAAGTATGTTTAATATTATTTACAAGTACTCGCTCGTCCTACTCAACAGCCGAGCCAATCGCTTGTCTACTCTTCAGTCAATTCAATACTAATCTGTAAAGGTCAAAACAAGATTGACTAATCACTAGTCAAAATAATACTATCTCTGTTTCGGCGAGCTATTCCTTATTTATAGGTCTCACGGATTCTCGAAAAATCCGTTAGCGTCGAGATCGTGATATTAGTAGATTTCTTCTCTAATTTCTATAAGAATTCGTAGGGTCACGAACTCGCAAAAGTGGGTGCCAAAAATGATGCCAACTTGGCTCTATCACTAAGATTTCGCCAAGTTTCCATTTAATCGACATTATAATGAAAGGAATGGCGTTGCTTGCGAATATTACAATTTTTAACATTAAATAAAATACAACAGAGTAATATAAACGTATCACACATCCAGATATGAATTATTTACACTATTTTAAAAGTTCATTACACTAATTCGTAACATTTACCTCTCAAAATTATAAAGCAAAGGGATAAAATGCTTATAAATTATTTTTAACCTACTTTAAAAATCTCCAAAAAAAATTTCAAGTAAATTTAAATAAAATATTAGGTAGAATGTAATTTTTTTTAAACTGATAAAAATTTGAAGACCAAGTTTTACTAAACTTTCAGAAAATAGGGTTCAAGTGTAGTATAATTGGATTTAGGCCTTTGGATTTAGCTATTTTTCTTTGGATTTGGCGATTTTTATACAGATATTATGGTGAGTTAACAAATTCATTCTGGCTTCCGGACATTTATCACTAAGTGAAATAGCTTGGTGATCAATTTTGGTCGCCAAAAGAAATTGACATCGCCAAGGTACATTGTTTTCCAATAATTTAATTTCTTAGTGGGTCATGACCGGGCCACTCAGAAAAGATCAGCTGGCCGCATGCGGTCCGCAGGTTGAACATCACTGATCTAGATTTTTGCAGAATTAAGTAATAATCTACCGGTTGAATCGAAACCATTTTTTTTTTTTTTTTTGTAGAACCAAAGGCTAAAATTGAAACAACATTATATTAGCAAAAAGTTTTGAAGCCCATGATCAAAGAAAGTAAACGTCTTTATCTCAGAGGAAAGTTTTTTTTGCACCAAGATTCTGTACCATGTCATACTGCAAAAAACTATAAAATGGCTAAAAGATAAAAATAAATTTTCTTCCTCGGAAAGAAGTAGCTATCATCACCCCGATTGTGCTCCTTACAAATATTTTTTGTGAGGATACTTAAAAAGACACAATTAAATAGATGTAAAGCAAAAACACTTTAAGGGCTTCAAAAAGCAATCAAAGAAGGAAGTTAGGAAAATTCCACCAAAAAATGTTCGAGAAAGCTCTTTTGGCTTGCCTAAACGCTTACATAGTGTACAATGGTAAAGAAAGCCACATTGAAAATGGGATGTAAATAACTTTATTCAATAAAAATTAATGATTCTCTGAAAATGGTCACATTTTTGAATCAACCGGTGAATAGCTTATATTTCAAATTTCGTTCGAATCAAAATTATAAAAAAAAGCTCTAAGAAAATTCAAAATTTAGTCTAATTTTAGAATAAAAAACTCAAATACGTGAAGAAAAATTGACATCAATGATAAGAAAATTCGGATTTTAAAATTATATATACAACCCTTCAAAACTATAATTTAATTCAATTTCAGCCATTAACAGTGATACCCACTTTATCAAGCAGGGATGAGAATTGAGAAAGTTATCAAGAGTGTCCCTCTTTTTTTTTATGACCATACAAGATAAAAGAAAGCATATTCATATCACTTTTGGATCAGAACTTACTTTATTTTACGGGCGATGTATCTATCTAATCATCATTCCGAGAAGCAATTAGCTAACCTTTGCAACGTGAAGTGTTCTTTCGATAATTGAAGTATTCATGCGCATCATGTGGGAGGCACATTTCGGAGAAAATTGAATTTTTCTTATTTTATTGCTCTACCGTTAACCAATAGGGAATTCACAAATTTAAACTTCCGAGAATTGCATTGATGTCCGACAGCAGTGATTTCAAATATTGCTTGATTTGAATGATTGTATGAAATAGGGAAATTTTCTTTGTGAGTATATATTCCAGAACTGGTAAAAATGACTCACAATTTCTTAACACCCTTTTATAAGCTTCATTTGTATGTAACGGAATCTTTAAACTCAATTTTTACCCCCTTTATAAAAGGTCAGATAAATTCGAAATATTGCTCACTTATCCAGGTTTGATGACACAATAATTTAATAATTTTGTTCCATTGTCCTGATAAGGATCATCGATTTTCCATTTCCAGATCCCATCCCCCATCTGATGACTAATTTCAGATCCCATTTCCAGATTTGGCGACAAAAAAGATTTAAGTTACAACTCAGCACAATTAACTATAAAAGGATTTTTTTTTTCGTTTTTTTTAAACTATTTCAAACCAAATTCTTTAAAAGTATACTCTAATTCAGCGTTTCTCAAACTGCGGGGAGCGAGCATATTGAAAAGTCGAAAACAAAAGATTATTTAAAAAGTATATTAATTTACTGAAAGTAAACAAACAAAATACATTCTGACATATTAAAAATAAAATTAAATTTTACATTGATATAATACACTTATAAATGCATCAGTACTACACAACGTATTTTCTTATAATTAATTTAACAATACTAAATTAAGAACAAGTTTAATAATTGTCAGTGAATCCATGGGTTTTTGTCATACATAAAATTATAAACAAAAAGAAATTATCTTGATAATTAGTACGGTTTATAAATAATCCCTTTAAATGCTGATTAAAAGTTACGCGATGCCTCCCTTTTCCACGTAGGTGCATGTATGAGACGTTTTGGAAGGTGGAGGAGGAGAGAAAAGCAATAAATAAGGAAATCCTCCGATACAAGTAAATCCTTCACAAACACTGTTAATGACTTTTTATTGCATTCCAAAGCCTTCGGAATGATTTTATGGATAGCAGTGCACAGAAAAAATTGTACTTCGGAAAAACGTATACATACGTCCGGGACACTTAACGCACCTGTTTAGTGAGACATATGTATACGCCAGGGTCACTTAATAGATTAAAGTCGTATTGTTGCCTTAACGTCAAAGTATAGTATTATAGAAATTAATGCATTGTTATTTGTATGTAGGGAGGGTGTGATGAAAGTTAAGATTGAGTATTGGGTTGCAAATATTGAAAGTTTGAGAAGCACTGCTCTAATTAGAGAATATTGGAAAAATTCAATTCAAACAGGATTTTTCACAGCGTATTTTTGGTGGCTTAAATCTTCCGAGATATCCCCCCCCCGCCTCCCCCCCCCTCACAGTATTTTTCAAAAATTTAGTTTTGTGCTTTGTGCTAGAATTAGAAATTTTTCAAACACAAAATAAAATAATTTCACAATAGATAGTAATGCCGATATTAGGGATTTGAAGAAAAAAATAGTTTTTTAAATACAATCTAAGTCTACTCCAGTAGATTTTTTTTCGTCGTCAGAATGAGTGAGTGAATGAATGTTTATTAAAGTCACCCTGTAAAGAAACACGAGGGCTATTGGCGACACACCTCGGGATTCTGACCCTCGGTCAAGTGACAAGGACGAGGCCGAGCCACTCTCTAACGGGAGGATTTTGAGACTCATCAAATTTAACGGACATCTGCTCTACACGAGGGAGGGTTGAGATTGCGTGATTGAAGTTAATTTTTTTTTTTTTTTGAATTATAAAACGACTGTGTGAGTACAAATTCACTTCAATAAAATTTATTGATTTTTTAAATTACTTTTAGAAAGTCGTAAAATTTCTTCTAAATTTGTAGAAAAAGTGAAAGTTTTTCTCCTTACAAATGTTAACAAATTACAAATGTTAACGTAAACAATTATTTTTAGATGAGAATTCTCCATTCTTTGTTCATAAAAATTTAATTTTTTCTACCGTAGAGGTTTATAAAAACTTATTAAAAGTCTTAAAAAATAAACTTTATCAACCTCCAAAAGAGGTATTGTGATTCAATTTATATATTTGAAACTGAATTTAAACTGAAATGAAATTCTAATGTATTCCGTGAAGAAAATATATTTTGCTTGTTCCAGGATTCAAGCTTTAACGGCCAGGCCACATGAAATCCCAATCAATAGAATTAAGACTGAATTTAATCTGAAAACAATATGTTCAGATGTGTGCACTAAATTACGTTTTATGAATACAAAATATCGTATTACATTGATTGTATTTCAAAAATGTATCATTAATATTTATCTTGAAACGTACGAAAGCTTTTCACACATTTTGTACAGTTAAAACAATATAAAAACATGGCATTTTAACAGTGTCATTTTCTTCCACAATTTCGGTAAGCGATAAAATTATTAAGGTTTGTGAAATTAAGTTAAAAATTGTAAACATGCAGAAATCAAAACAAATAAATCGAAACTTTTAAATAGATTTCCAGTAATATGTTAACACTAGCAACAAGTATATTTAAAAAAATAATTAGATACCTAAGCTATGAACAGAATTAACTGTTTATTAAAGCTATTAACAGATAATTAATCCAAACTATTGACAGGAAAAATTATTCAATTACGTACGAAATTGTGATAAAATGATACGAATAGAAAACCTAGAGTAAAAGAGATAACATGAAAATCCAAGATTGAGCCAATTTAAATATCACATAAAACGAAAACATTTCATAAATTTAACTGGACATACACCAAGATTCTGGAGTACTTATTTACAATTTTAATCCAAAAATAGAGTAATTTCTTACATTAGAAAAGACAAAATATTTTGCATCATTCTAAAGAGAAGAATAGCATAATAAAATTGCTTGTATTTTCATAAAGGGAAGTAAAAAGATGAAAAACAGTTGGCAGAATACTGTACTGTTATTCATTTACAAATGTTAGCAGTGAATGACTTAATGGAGTAGTACTAAATAAAACGATCAAATATTGTAAAAGCAAGAAAGATTTTTGCTCAATTTCATACAAATAACAGCATTAATATGAAAAGGATTGACTACTTATCAATACAGCCTGTGTGTACGAGTGTTTGTTATTAAAATATTTAAAAAAAATGATAAATTTGTGGTGCATGGAATTTATTGTAAGTGTTAACATACATTGAAAATAGGAGGACGGTAAAGCATTTTTTTTAGAAGATAAAAAAAAAAAAAGAGATGAAGCGATGCAGAGCATAAGTAAAGCACACTTTCTACAATTTGTATTCAAGATATCTGAATTTCTACCGATTTGTCTTGGAATTTTAATAACCACGTATTTTTATAAAATATCGACACAACAATATAAAACGTATATACTTCCATTTTTTCAGTTTACTGTTTATTTCATTTAAGTAGGAAAAGTATCTGCTTCAGAACTCCTTCATATTTAGAAGCAATCAGAAAAATTCGTATTAATAAGCAAAATAAATAAAAAGTAGATTCCTACCTCAAAATATTCATTGGAAACTAGATAAGGTCTGTTAGCTGTATGTATTAAATCGAGGTAATACTTTATTTCTTGGGAGAAATACCGATATGCGTGTTCTACAAAAGCACTCCATCTAATTGGAATTGATGCGATTCGAAAACTCTAATTTTCTTTATCATACAGACTTACGCAATATGTGTTGACGATTCACTCCCAAGAAAATGTTACTCAACATAAAACAAATGGTCTGTGAAAAAAATACTGAATGGGAAAAGACGAAGACTCGTACTCAGAATATGTTATGGCTTATCTAGATGGCTTAGCTCCAGAGATAACACAGTTTATATGATCTGATCTTTACTTGGAGATAAAGATATAGGACAGGAAAGAAAAGTTGAATCATTAACTTAATATCTTAATACAATGATGTTTGATCAGCAGTTATTGAAGGAAAGAATTCAGCTTCTATTTTAAAATAAAAAAATTCCAACATTTTTTGTACTCTCAATTTAAACGCACTTTATTGATAATATTAATGGATTTTCTTAATATACACAAAATACTTTTTTATAATGAAAATTGTATTGAATGTAAAATGTGTATAACGTGAATTGTATTGAATAAAATTGTATTTTATTCAATGAATCTAAGCAGCTATGCTGTATCTAAAATTATCATTACATATTCTACGTTTTAAAATTGCTTTTTTCATTCATAAGCGTGATCATCCTCAAAGTTATTAATAAACAGAAAAACCAACAGCAATGTTTCAATACACACAGATGGGACAAAGAAATTTTTGACAAAACTCGATTTGAAATAAAATAAGTATTGAAAATGTAACCATTTGCTATACCCACACTTATTTTAAACAATTTATTGCTTAAAATAAGAACAGAGACATTTCAAACCTTGGTTTAATTGAGACATTTTATTGAAAGTATCCAGAAAAATATTGAGAATGATAGTCTAAAAAATATTCTAAATCCCAATGAAGAGTATGACTTTTTGCAGCCGAAAAAAAATACCTTCCCCCTTTCATAGTTTCTTTAAAATATTTGATAGAAAATAATTAAACTGTTTATTTTTTTTTAAAAAAAAATCACGAAACTCGAATTTTTAATTACATTTTATGCATTCTAAGAAATACGTTATTGTTTTTCTTCAAATTTCAAAATCTTTCGAAAATTTTCATTGACATTTCCCAATATATAGCTGCGTCTTTAGTGTCTTAATTATAAATAAGAGCAGCTTTATTAGAATAACAAAGCACTTTTAAGAGTTTAAAAGATACTCCAATTCTCGTATAATGGCTTATGACATTTTCCTCATTTTAATATAGTAAAATTAAAATTCAATATCAAGCTCAAATAATCGTATAACTGAGGAGACTTCCTTAATCAGAGTTTTGTAATTTCTTGACCCCATGTATACTATTTTGTGTGGATTCGGTTTTTTAAACCAATACATTTTACTTCTAAGTTCTAGCTGCAAATATTTTACCTTCTTATAAATATGGTAAGTCACAGTGGTGTAACGTACACCTTCACATTCCAGGGGAGGAGAAGGATTCTAGGGGGTCTAGAGCCCCTTACAATCATTTCTAAGATCCTGCTTGGGGCCCAAAACCTGACTTTGCAGGGAGAGGGGGGCTAATATTCTACCTTACTCCACCGGTATGCGTGCCCAATAAATTCCAAATAATTAATTTACTAATTAATTACTTATTGATTGTTAATTCGTTACCAATTTTGTTGAGACATACAAATATAAAATGTTCAGTAAGAAAGTGAAATTTGCTTTATTTATCGAATTAATGTTTTACAAGAGCAAATGGGGATAGAGAGCTGATTATAAAGAATCCGGAAGAACAAAAAGGAACATCTCAAAAGTATGGTCGTCAAAAAAAAATCTTTAATAATTTTTGCAATTTTCATTGTAGTTTGACAATATTGGTATGAAAGTTTTTGGTCAAAGTAGGACTAAATAATATTAATCTATACATAAAAGGAAAAAGCGACTCACTCACTCTCCACTAGCACCGAAAAAACTCCTCTAATTAATATTGAAGACAAAGTCGTTCGTGAACCTCGTGTTGACGATAATGTTTCTGATCTAGTTCAAGTTATTGAACTAGTTCAGCTAATCTCAAGAATTTTAAAACGATCCCCAGAAATTTTAAACTTAATTCCTAAGTTAAAGCAAGCTGAAAAAGACAACAATGCAGCTTATGTTCTTTTCGAAGCTCTGCTTGACAAGAAATAATTTCAAATTCTACTTCTCTAATTTTAATTTTTCCCATTTATTCTCTTTTTACTTTCATCCCATCTCCATGTAATTTTAAAGTTCATTGCTCCTCCCATTTTCTTTACAAGCTCACTACAGCATCCAATCCCATTGCATCCTCTCCCACTCAGACTGCCCTCATCTTTGAAGCCACGCCTCCACCTCCTAACAAGTCAACAACACCAGGCCTACTTCATCGCCAGATAAAGGGCGGAGGGACCTGACGGTCCCAGTCCCTGGAATTTAAAACAGCCGTAAACTCACTCTCCACGATATCTCCGGAACTATTGGACCTACAGACTTGAAATTTGGTAGGCATGTTCCTTCCAAAGAGATCCGCTAAGAACGGATTTTGTGAAAATCGAATCCCAAAGGACGTTGCGAGAATTTAAAAAGGACGTTATACACAAATATTCCTGTTTATGAACTATTAGACTTACAGACTTGAAGTTTGATAGGCATGTTCCTTTCATGGAGTCGAGATCCACTACAGAAAAGATTTTGCAAACATCGAACCCTAAGGAGAGTTCCATGGGCTAAAGGGGCGTTGAATATAAATATCCTCGTTTTTGAACTACAAGACCTACAGACTTAAAATTTGGTAGACATGTTTCTTTTGTAGAATACAGTATCCGCTAAGAACATATTTTGCGGAAATTAACTCCTATAGGGGAAGGGGGAGGTACAGGGACCGTATTTATAAAAAATCCCGTTTTCGAACCACTAGACCTACCGTAATGAAAATTGATATGCATGTTACTTTTGTTGAAATGAAATTCGCTAAGCACGAGTCTTACGAAAATCGACTCTAAAAAATTACTGGAGCTTATTGATGAGAAAAAATTCCGTTTTTGAACTATGAGATTCAGACTTGAAATTTGGGAATCATGCCTACTTTGAGTAGAGATCCATTAAAAATGAGTTCTTAGAAAATCTACTAGGGGAGAGGTGTACAAGAGCGTTAAAGATAATTCTACTTCAATTTTAGATATTATTTAGAAGTTCTGTCCTTTTGAAATCAAGAGGCTAGAGAGTTATAAGAATATTTTTCAATAGATTGGAATTCTTAATATGCGGGGACTTAAATACCAATAATTTATACATATATAAACAGTGTATATTTACATAACATGAAATATGCAGGGAAGCGGGTGGGTAACGGCTAGTAACATATATAATACATAGTTATTTTAATAATTTATATAATAGCACTGGTTTTTTCAAACAATTTTTTTTCATTATAATATCCGACATTGTGAGCATTTGGATAAGAAATGGTCTCAATATGCGTCATGTTCCAAATTATAATCAAATCGGATACTTAATTTTAGTGGTGTTCTAGAAAGATTGTTAAGGGGCCGTACACTAGATTACTTTGCACACAAACGTTTATACCCTTCCTCTTCGCTTTTTCATGCTATTCAATAAGGGGATAGATAATTAAATACTATAAATCTGTATACGGTTCCTTAGAAATGGAATGTCGAAAGTTATATCAAAAATATTTTCAGAAGTATTTGAGGAAAATGTGCGAAATTTGAGATTTAAAGTATTTCAGATATGAAGAATCTAAATTTATAAAAATTTAGGTATCTTGCAATATTTTGTTTCATAGCTCTGTATTTAATATTATTCGTATATTTTCCACATAATTTTAATTTCAAAAAATTTCGTTTTTGGAGAAATAGAAATAATTTAAGTTCCTGAAGTAAAAATTCTGAAACATTTGTTTAACATTAAGAAGTGCCAATTTTTAATTGACTGATGAATAATAAATGACATACTTAAAAGTAACACGAATGTTAGTGGCAGTAGCGCACACAGGAATTTTTTCAAGAGTCAAAAGTCCACTATTCTTGTACCATGCTCCAATCCCAGCCCCCAGGGCAGCCAATAGGAGTCTATGTTCAGGCTACCACCGACCAATCAGAGAACAAGCTCTAAGCTCTCTCTCATGCCAAAAAATTTCATCTCTACAGCACTCAGAATGAAGAATCATAGCCACGCCTTCCGGATGCCATCGTCTCAGCCAATAGCCATGATTCCTGTTAAGCAGAAAGAAAAACCCCACCATCGCCATGCCCAACATCAAAGTCAACCAGGATATAGGACTGAGGACTGTTTCACAGTCCAAATGCCCACATTACAACGCCCATTCAACCATGCTCCAATACGCTGCCCAATATATTTTTCTGATTATGTCCATTTCAGGAACAAAAAACAGTAAAAAATTAATGAATGAATAATTAGCATTAATAAAATTAATTATTAATAAAAAAATACTTGATTAAATTTTACACACACGTACTACATGCATAGAATTATAATCAATCGGGGGAAAAATCAAGGGCTTTTGGGGCGGGGAGGGTCTGGACCCGAGGACCCCCTTCCTTGTGTGCGTCACTGGTTAGTGACGATAAATCTAGTTTAATGACGAAGAGGACACCTGAATTGTCCCTCCTCTCTCCAAATTTTCCGCAACAAGCCAATGTGAGATATTTTATCTCAACAGACTGACCATGCATCATCCCTGTTACACGACATATTTTTAAAGGCATCAGAATTCCAACACACTACTCAACTAAGACAATCATTCAAATTTCCGAAACTGTAAACCATCGGCCATCATGCCTTAAATCTGTCATCCATCTACCTCAACTAACCTAATCAATGTTAGCATTGTATAAGCAAATTCTTAGAGTAAATTCTTTTATACTGTACTGATGGCTAATAGTGAAGAGTCAGGTTTTGATCTTTAAGGTATATGTTGTTGTTGATTATGCCACCTGTCTGACGAAGTCAGATCGAGGCCCACGAAATTCATCATGGCAACGGGCTAGATCTACGCCTGTCGTTAGCCTAAGCTTTGAGCCCCCATGAAGGCAACACTACGATTTTGCTCGGTACAACACGATAGATGCAACATCATTCGGACCCCCTGATTTAATGAGCACGTACTCTGTGTGTACTCGGAAGGTATTTGGTGGCATCGGGCATCGAACCCAGGCCTTCCGGTCTGGAGTCCGATGCTCTAACCGCTAGGCTACCCACGGCCATTTAAGGTATGTGGTTATCTTCGGAACATTTATTTTTAAATATATATATATTTTGAACTGATTGAATACTTTTTTTTTTATTTGAAAAGGGGTATAAAACTAGGAATTCCAATACAATTTCCACAAAATTAAAAATAATTTTGGATATATTGGGATTTTTTAGTGAAATTTTAATGGAAAACTGCAGTTACGGTAAACTTTGCATTGAAATTTCTGATAAATACATTCGAATAATATTCTTACAGTACGTAAATAACATTATCGGTGCTTAGAGCTATAAGATTTATAATACTTTTGAAAGTTTTTGAAATATGTTAATTTTTAAGGAATAACTCAATTTTTTTTAATAAAAAAACTAATGTTTTCTCACAAAAAGTGCAATAAAATGCATAAATATATACACAGAGATTAAATTATAATCTATAATACAGATAAAACTAAATTAAACATTTTCTGAAAATTTCAATTCAATATCTTTAACAGAAATCCTGTACTGAATTTTATCGTAAAGCAAAAAATTGAAAAACAGTTTCTCAGAAAATGCATTTAAAGATTTTAATACAATATGAAAATTTTTTTACTAATTGTACATTTTTTAAACTCAACGTATTTATAGCTCAAGCTCCCTTAACCTTCATGTTTAACTAATTTGAAATTTTTTATATCCTTTTGCTGTTTTCTGGAGAGAGTTTTATAGACTGTACTTATTGTCAGTTTCAGTGAAGTTTCGATAAAAAATCGCAGTTTTACGATTTCTTACACAAAATCCTAATAAATGCATTCAAATAATATTTATACGGTACATAAATAACATTTTTGTATGTGTTAGGAATTACAAGATTTCTAATGCTTTTGAAAGATTTTTAAATATGCCAAATATTATGCAAAAGCTCGTTTTTCTTAAGAAATTAATGATTTTTTTTTCATAAAAAAGCAATAAAGTAGATAAATATATACACAAGGATTAGATTTTGATTCATAACACTGATAGAATTATATAAAACATGTTCTGAAAATTTCAATTCAATATCTTAAAAATATTGTGTGCACGAATCTGCTTCCGGTTTTGTAAATTTCATTTCCGGTTTACTAGTTATGCTCAAACTTTGCTTCTAAATATCGTTGAAACAAAAATGTAGTGTTTTGGAAATCTTAAATGTGGGGGCTATAAAAAAAAACATAAAAGAAATTTCGAAAATTTTCACCAAAACTGTGAATTTTGAGTAGTCGCATACCTTAATGGTATCAATCTCGTCTACATCACGAGAATTATTTTAAGAGCCAATAAAACTATACACAAGATTCTTTTAAGCCAAAATTTAAAAAACAAGAATTAACATTAACTATTCATCTCAAAGCAGATTATTCACATCCACAATACATACTTCCTTTATTTTTTTCCTTGTGTCAAAAAAATACCGGATATCACACATACTTCCTCTAGTTTGAAATCTGATAATATTTGGGTGCAGATTCTTTCGCTCAGTTAAAAACATTTCTTTGGTATAACAAAGACTACATTTAAAGATTAGTTTATTTACAGTAAATATAAAAAAAAAGTAACATTTGATTTAAAAATTGGTATTATTAAAAATTTTTAGGGTTAAGTATAAGCAACTGACCAATTAATGTTGTTGTAATTTTTAAAATAATCTTTTGCATAAATTCAGAACAATTAAAAATATTAAAATTTCATTTCTTGTGTGCATAATATCACATGATCCTTTTCATTCATTCTCTGTAAATATTCATCTAATATTGTAGCGCAATGTAAATTTTAAATAAAAATCCTCGTTCAGTGGAATGAGAAAGTAGAGGCATTAACTGCACTGAATATCAGAATGATTCACTCATTTTTATGGATATATCTTCTACTTTATGAATGCATCTAAAAACAGTGATTCTCAACCATTTTTTGTTGCGGTACTCTTAACAATTTCGAAATTTGGTGGTACACTAACAAAATAAGTCTAAAAGAATTTTACTTATCTACAATATTCTATGTAAAATAGTATATGATAATAATTTTCAATGTTAAATAAAATATGTACGAAAAAGAATAAAATGTTTATCAATTAATTACAAATTAATTAGAAGAATACATTTGATGCGATATTTCAGCTTGATTTGTGATAATTTCGCATTTATAGTTGGTCGTAAAAATATGCCACTTTCACATTTCCTCATCTATATTTAAAAATTTCGATTTTTTCTTTCATTTCTATTTTTATTATTACTAAAAATCCTAATTCGGTAGATATAAGATGTAGAAAATTGTAACTATATTTTTGAAGCTTTTTTTTTCACTATGATGGGATAATCGCCTCTAGTTTTATTCCAAAATGAATCAATCGACTCTTCCGAATGTTTTAAAATTAAATTTCGATTACAACCAGAGCGAAATTATAGCTCTTCCTCTTCATTCAAACTTAATGCATATACATATGTTATCTTTATCACGAATGGATTACGAATTTATCAAATTTTTTTAAATCTAAATTTGGAAAGTAATGAATAACTATTATTGTCACATCACCAATAATAATTTTATGAATAATTTTATTATATAAAAGGGCCAAATAATTCGGTTCCAGATTTTTTTCACAAAGTATAATTAATAATTTTTAAAAACTGGAGGCACACAAAAGTGCCGCCGCACAGTGGAGGAGAATCACTGATCTAAAATAATAGATGTTAAAAAAATCATTGAAAATTGTGGCGTTTTTTCAAGTCACACGGCTGAAAAGTCGCCCGCTTTTTGTGGATAGGATAATCACGTTCCTATACACAAGTGCACCCCTAAATATTACGAGGTTCTGTCATCGCCCCGGCAACTTTGACACCGTGAGGTACTTCACCCCGCCTACGAACTGGTTGTAACTCGAGGATATAGGGGCGACCACCGCTCCATCAGAAGAACCTAGAAAAGGGGCAATGTGGGAGTACGTTGGAAAATTTCGAACAGGACGGATGTAATCTCCCTCAAAGACATCAGAATTTGAACTCTAATGAACCAAACAATGTTTTTAATAACTTCAATGTATATACTGCACTTAATAGCTGTGACGTAAATAAACCAAATATTTAAATTAACAAATAACGTTACCATTATGTTTCTCAAACGTCAGAAAATGCTTTAAGAAAAAAATTATTTTATCGATCTGTATTTACTCTTTTCATTGCATAATTCTGTGGTATACGATTTTACTTTGTAATAGTGTACGACGCTTCATATTTTTATGAAAACAGTTTCCTCATCACAATCAACAGTTACCTGTTAGAAAATTAAAAAGTTATCACAATTGTCTTTCCCATGCAAGTTTGTTTTACTGAAGTAACCCTGGGCCCCAAAAGTTTATAGAATAAAGTCAAAAACTTTGCAGTTAGCAATGTAAATAAATTACAGTTTAAGAAAACTAAAAAACACGCTTTTATGTATAATCGAACTAAAAAGTAAAAAAATAATTCTTAATATAAGAATAAAATGATTAACGAGAAAATTAATGTCATTGGGGTAAAAGCGTGGGGTGCTTTGTACTACATTTTTACATTAACTCAGCATTTCGGAATAGAACTAGTAAGAAATTATAAAAATTAATATAGAGCATCCCAAGATTTTACCCCAATGACAGTTTTCTCGTTAATCATTTTATTCTTATATTAAGAATTATTTTTTTATTTTTTACTTTTTAGTTCCATTCACTATAAAAGCGTTTTTTTTTTTTTTTTTTTACTTTCTTTAAACTATAATTTTATTTCCATTTTCAGAAAAGCTAGACAATTGTTTATATTATGGTAAGAAATTGCTGATGCTAACATTTTCGTTTTTATAGAGTTGTAACAATCTTTTAATCACCAAATCTGGAAATGGGTTCCGGAATTAGACGCCAAATCTGGAAATAAAATATGGAATTAGTCGCCAGATCTTGAAATGCTATAATGGATTAGTCGCCAAATCTGGAAATGGTATAATAGATTAGTCACCAAATCTGGAAATGGTATAATAGATTAGTCACCAAATCTGGAAATGGTATAATGGATTAGTCGCCAAATCTGGAAATGGTATAATGGATTAGTCACCAAATCTGGAAATGGTATAATAGATTAGTCACCAAATCTGGAAATGGTATAATGGATTAGTCGCCAAATCTGGAAATGGTATAATGGATTAGTCGCCAAATCTGGAAATAGTTATTCCTGATGTCCTGCTCAGGAAAATTGAACAAAATTACAAAATTATTGTATTGTCATCTGTCCTTGACAACCATACAAAATTTCGAATTGATCTGACCTTTTAAAGCGGGTGAAAATCGAGTTCAAAGATTCCATTACATACAAGTGAAACTTATAAAAGCGTGTTAAAAATCAAGAAATTTGGGGGAGTGGAATCTATCATGTCCATTAGTGAGGAGTCTACAAAGTAAATTCAAGAGTATCCCCAATAAGCCTGGTGTAGATCTACGACGTTTATCCAAATCTCCCCCCCCCCCCCGTACCAAACTTATATTTAATCATTCCTGTATTCAAATTATCGTCAAATCAAAACCATATAGTCAGGGACGTCTTAAGACTCTTTGAGGCTCTGGACCCAGAGAAATCTCTTTAGATTTGATTCCCTGGGCTCTTATGCAAAAGTAGGCCCTACCCGAGATCTTTAAAAGTAGACAATAGTATGCATCGTCAAATACTCGTTCAAACGGTAATTTTATACAAATAAATGTGAACGACTCACAATCTCAAAAACTTAGGTACTAACCGGCTTGACTGATGGCCACATTTCGAATAAATGAGTCTAATGATTGTTTGCGGTATTAATCCTAGGCCTAGACATAGACAACGGTCATCACATAATAATACACCACACTTGCCACTTTACATGCAGTTTGAAATTCCCTGATTTCGGAGAATATGTATGGGAATAATATTTGACCATTAAAATTATCCGGTTCATGTTCTTATTAAGACACTAGTCAAGAACGAAACGAGGCCCCCACCAAGAGCAAGGCCGGACCTATTTGGCCCATGCCTTAAGACATCCCTGCATATAGTTATGCTTTTATTATAGGCATTTTTTGTTAGAATGGAAAATATTTGAAAAGCCATCTTCCATATACTTTAATTGCTCTTCCATATACTAATTAATGTTAGTGAACCTTTGTAGAACCATCACTTACCTTCTCAATGGCATCAGCATTTTTAATACAACTCCTGGGGAGTGAAAAGAAGGAACGCCTCGACATCTCTAACAATTCGAATCAATTTATGCAAAAGTAGCATTTATTTCATGACTACTCATAGTAAAAGTTACTTTCATTTTCGAGTTGACGTCACGTGTATTTCCTTGTTTACGTTTTTAATGAAATTAATGTCTCACTTGTTTTTGTGTGTTTTCTGCTTTCACTTTATATCTACTTAATATACAAGATTTGTCAATGAATAAGACAGACTTATTAATAAAAAATAAGGCCCAATAAGGCAGCTTAATTGACAGAATTATAACCGATTAGCAGGAAAATTAAGTTTCAAGGTCGATTCAATAAAGAGAAATTGACTAGAGAGCTATTGTAAGTAAGTGTGTTGTCATTTAATTATTCTTCGGGGCTCGTGGGTAGCCTAGTGGTTAGAGCATCGGACTCCAGACCGGAGGGCCTGGGTTTCGCAAGCACATTGAAAAGTAGAAAACAAAATATTTTTAAAAATTATTAATTTACTGAAAATAAACAAACAAAACGCATTTTGACATAAAAAATAAATACACATTTACACTAATATAATACACTTATAAATGTATCGGTACCACACACTATTTTAAAATTAATTTAACAGTACTAATTAAAGTACAAGACAAATAATTACCAGTGACCCCATGTGCTTGTCATATATAAAATTATATACAAAAATTAACTTATCTGATAATTTATACGATTTATAATTAATCTCTTAACTGTAGATTAAAAGTTTCGTGGTTCGCTCTCCAAGTTGGCACGTGTATGATATGCATTTGGGGGAGGGAAGAAAATCAGTGGCATAGCTACCAATGGGTTAGACGGTTCCGTGTACCGGGGAACCACCAAGCAAACCAAATTTGCGATATTATTGTGTGTGTGAAATGTTTATTTTCAATCTTTCCATTTTTCAAAAAACCATTACTTGAAAATAAACTTCAAGTTCCATGAAACATCTTACCACACTTATTATTTACATCTTAAAAAGCTACACACAAGAAGCAATCCCTTCCTAGCTAGATTCTATTTTCAATAACAAAATGATTCATAAAAATCTAGTTTCCTGTTTCAATATTTCACAATTTTAGCCATATTGCAATACACTGATGTAATTTTGTCTCCCCCCCCACCTCCTCTGCACTTTTGCAGAGGTGGTTTTTTTTTGTAATAATTATAATAGTATCTTAATGTATTTCTTTTTCATGCATATTTTTTGCATAATTTCCTGGTGTCAAACTGAAAGCACCAAATTATACTCCTGACACTGCCACAATAAGCAGAGCTCTGCAAAGCCAAGGTTTGCGATAAAATTTTAATTTTTAACTTTGTTGCATGAACACTTATATTTTATGTTGTTTATTTCATGTTTCATAAATGTTTTTAAGAATGCATAATATATGTACAAATTTAATTTTTTATTTATATTGAATAGTCATTTTTTATATATAAGTTTACTTAGTTTAATAAAGATTCTTAAAAGAAACATGTTTGTATGCACAGATTTAATTTTTTTAATCTATTTTGAAAGAATAGTTATATTTTATGTTTATTTTTATGTCAATAAATATCTCTTTAAATGATGCATAATTAACATTATTTAAAACTCTCAATTTGTATTTTAAATCTCTATTTTCAAACTCTGCACGTTTTGTCGGGGGAATCAAATTGTTACAAATATTTCCTATTACATGGCACGCTAAATCGTGTTGTTAGGATGGTTTGGCTTGCCACAGCTAAAAGGTTACCGACCCCTGATGTAGATTTACAATTTTTTTTTATTTTATAATTCAGTCAGTGGAAAATAACCGTTTTCTTCCTTTAATTATATATTTCTTCCTTTCATGGAATACCACAGAAAATTATAGGAACTAATCTATACTGTTTATTTGTAAGCCAACAAGTCAATAAACTTAACTCAGTGGCGCAACAGCCCATGAGGGCCAAGGCCTACTGTGGTATACATGACCCTGGCTGCTGAGGTGCATTAGCATATGTTCTGATCAGGTGGTCAGTCTGACGCTAAAATCCCAGTGTTAACCTCCCAAGCAAGCTTTGTACACTTTTATCGACCCACTGAATAGATGAAAAACTGAGTCGACCTTGCCCAGGTCGAGATTTGAACCTCGGACTTGTGTTGGAAGCAGGATGCACTACCACTCAGCCACTGGGCTTCAACAAGTCAATAACTTGCAAGATTTTATAAGTGTTTAAACTACCCTAACCGTTTTTTTCATGTAAAACGCATGTGTGCAATAGTTTGAACCAATGACATCGGTTTTAAGCACTTATAATACATGAATGGTTGGAATCTTAAAGATTTCAAAAAGTATTAGCTTATAGAGCGACATACGTATCACCAATATCATCTTTTTAAAATTAATTAAACTCTGTATTTCGTCAATTTAATTGAAAAATCCACTTACACCTAAGCAATTGATTGAGAGGGACAGAAAAAATGACGATACAGCTCAAACATATGAAACACTGAAGATAAAAATCAAGGCGTCTGATTAAAAGCACTTTCAATTTTAATTCACGTAACAAACAGAAGAAACTATCTAAATTCAATTATCAGATTCCAATAGCTTGAAGTAATTGCATCTTGCGATAGGAATCAGATGAGAGTTTCACGCGTTTTCTTATTTTGTTTTGGGAACAAGATATGAAATCTTCGAATGATACGATTAATTATTTTACCAATTAACTGTTGTACTTCCCAATAAAACTTTGATTATCCGATCCTCTACCCGTTCAAAATTCTCTTCTAGCCAAAGCTCATTATAGATTATTTCAAATAATTTCAAACATAAGAAATGGAGCATTCTGAACGCTTAGAAATTTAAGTATTTTTCTAGCATATATATTTAAACTAGGTTTTCTTTCCCGGGTTCCAGGGAAATCATAAAATTTCCATACTTTTTGTATTCCTAGGAACGATACGGGGCTGAAAATAATCCGAGGTATCTAGCTTTGACCTGACTGTGGATTTTGACCCCCGATACAGACTTTAGCTGACCGCACTGTTGCAATTTTTCTATTACTCACCCCGAAAAACTTGGAAAAAGAAATTTCCGGGTGAGGCCCCTAACAGAGGGGCAAGAGTGTAATAAGAGAAACAGTAACGCTCACGTAGGTTGGAGAATTTTGTAGCTTGGTAGTAGGAAATGAGTAAATACATGAAAAACTGATCAGTTCCTATCTGTCCGTCAACATCGCTTCGTTAACTGAAAGTATTTAGTTTTTAAGGAACGTTATTTTTCGTAGTCTACCAGCACGACTATTTTGATGAAGTTCTAAAATCTTGATTTCCATTCATCTAATAGTTATACTTTGAACTTATTAATTTAATTTATTTAAAAAAAATTCTGATATTAGTCTATATTGCAAACTAATTGTGAATCAGCTGCTTGAAGAAGGGAATGAAATTTAATGCTTAGAAGAATCAAATTTTTAAAAAAAATCTCGAAGCTTTTCTATATTTTTATAAAGCAAACTTTTGTATGAGATTCTTCCGTTAACATTTAGTTATCTTTATGTAGCAAAAATATAGCAATTTCATAAACAAGAAATCGGTTGCACAAATATAAGCTCTTAAATACAAGAATTTGTACTAACGTAATCTTTACTCCAGCAGCAAATAAATTTTCAAGTATTTTGTTAATATTTATCCCTTAGTAGCAACACTAGAAAAATAATTGATTCAGAATTGATTAAAGAAATAATTGAAAACATATCCTCAAACGTGAAACTGGGTGAGGCTTTGAAAACAATTCCTCAGGCATCAGTTTAAATTGAGAGGAGTTTCTGCTGGGGTTATTTATAACAATTCTACGAGGTAGGCTGAGTAACAAGTGCACAAATTATTTATGTTTGCTTATATCACACTTTAAAAATTAATAATTTGCACATTTTATATGTTTTGTATTTGTAGCTGAATGCTTAGAATAAATTTTGAAATTTATATGCATCCTTATTTTACATAATTTTTATTGATGTCAATTAAGAGTAATTTGTTAAATTTTTCAAAATTTTTATGTATATCCAGGAATTCCGCTAATGACTTAAGGTCCCGAGATTTCCCAAAAATTCCCGGGAATGGAAAAAACCTGGAAATCAGAAACCTGAATTCCAATTCAATTATTCAGACCTCTTTCTCATTTTAGGAATTTATTACATCTGTTATTTTTCCACGGCTCGTTTTAAATAATATTTGTTTTAAGAAAAAATAATTTTCTTAATAAAAAAATTGTTTGTACCATGTTTTTATAGCCGTTTCCATGCCTTGTCATCCACTTCTGAGCTATAGTCCAAATTTCAAGTCTCCAGCTCATCGGGAAGTTAGTTTAAAATCAATTAAAAAATTCCACCCTGACAGACATACAAGAAAGCGAGTTAAACATGGTAACCTGGAGGCCCCTCTTTGACCCCAGAGCCACGAAATTGAATATGTATTCGCAACTCGACCCGTGCTATTGACTGGTGGTCTTGGTGTAAATTCGTGTAAGTTCCGGAGTTACGGGGCCCGCCTTTTCGGGGGGCTGGGATCGAGACAAGAACTTTTTTTCGCAATTTCATGCATTGTCATCCATTTCTGAGCTATGGACCAAATTTTAAATCTCTAGCTCATCGGAAAGTTAGTTTAAAATCAATTTTGCGAAATTCTACACGGACAGACAAGAAAGCGAATTAATGAAAACATGGTAAAATCAGTTGTAATGAATTATTTCATTTGAGAAACAAATTATTAATTCGGTATTAAACAGTGCACAGTATAGAATCAAATTTCAAACGTCCTGTAAGAATTAAAGTTAGCTACAACTGAATATAACGAAAAAAAACCCACAAATTTTTAGATATTAGTTCTCATGAAGAAAGTACACTCAAAATAAAAAAAATGTACACTTTCCAGTTTGTTAAAAATAATTGACTTACAAATATCTTTCTGCTCCGTTTTATTAAACGGAGTCCAACTTTGCGTAATCTCATCGAAGTCTCCGCTATTCTTATTTTAAGGAAATCCAATAGGAAGAAAGTTTATAATTTAAAACATAGAAAAAGATTTAAAATCTATTTACTATCAGAAAACGTATTGTCATGATGTATTTTTTAAAATTTTGATCTTCATAGGTGTTCTAACGGCTAGTTGGTTGGTTCGATGACTGTCTCAATGGATTGAATAACAGTGATGTCTCTTTAGTCGTCCTCCTCATCTGATCATGTGGCCGCGATAGCCAAGTAGTCAAGGCTCGGATCATGCCTAGCGTGTCATGAGTTCGAGCCCAGTGCCACAGAAGACCCGCCGTATAGAGAGGCGATGCACGTTAAATCTGTCGAGAGCTCAAACGTCCTCCCGTTGGTGTGGTAGTTAGGAGAGGGAGTGCCCGCTCAGGTGTCGTCCGTGTCACTTGACCATGGTTCAAAATTACGAAGTCTGTCACCAAAAGCCCTCGTGTATCTGAACAGTGTGACGTTAATATTCACTCACTCACTCACTGATAGCTACCACATGACTGCAGAAATGAATTTTCACGTCGCACTATCCAGCTACACGATAGCTTTTTGCGACGGACCGCGTAATTTTGAATCATGGTCAAGGGACGAGGACGACAACTGAACTGACACCACTTTCCTGACTTCCACACCAACGGGAGGACGTTTGAGCTTCTACAGATTTAACGTACATCGCCCCTCTACACGGCGGATCTACAACGGTACTAGGCTCGAACTCATGACACGCCAGCCACGGGTACATGGCTGCAGAATCCTGGCGTTTATGGTCACGAGCTCGTGACCGGCGTGTCACGAATTTGAGCCTTGTGCCACTGGAGACCCACCGTGTCACAAGTTCTATCTTAGTGCCACTGAAGATCCACCATGAAGGGGGAGTTGATGGAAGTTAAATATGTCGAGGCTCAATGTCCTCCCATTGGTGTGGTAGTTAGGAGACGGATGTGCCAGCTTAGATGCCATCATCATCATTTGACCATGGCTCAAAATTACGAGGTATGTCGCCAATAACTATCGTGATGCTTTACAGTGCGGCTGCTGTTGTTGTTGTTGCTTATGCCACCTGATCGACAGAACATCAGAATTCATCGCGGCTAAGGGCTAAAATTTTACGCCTGTCGAGTGAGTGAGTGAATATTAACGTCGCACTGTTCAGCTACACGAGGGCTTTTGGCGACGGACCGCGTAATTTTGAACCATAGTCAAGTGACGCAGATGACACCTGAGCTGGCACCCCAACGGGAGGACATTTGAGCTCTCGACAGATTTAACGTGCATCGCGCCCCTACACGGTGGGTCTTCAGTAGTACTGGGATCGAACTCATGACACGCTAACCACGATCCGATGCCTAGACTACTTGGCTACCGAGGCCACCAGTCAAATGACAAAGACAATGCTGAGGTGGTACTTCCACATTTCACGCGTCATCATAGAATAAAGACCAATAAAATATTGCAACTCTTGCTATTCCACGCGATGAAACTTTGGGGAATAAATGAAGGAATGTTTATTACCGGCACCATTAAGTAACACAAGGGTTATTGGCAACAAACCTCGTAATTTTGAACCTCGGTCAAGTGACAAGGTCGACACCTGAGCTGGCACCCTCTCTTCATACTACCACACCATTCCAACGGGAGGACTTTGAACCCCGACAGATCTAACGTTCATCAGCACCTCTACACTGCGGGTCTTCGTGAGTGAGTGAGTGAATATTAACGTCGCACAGTTTAGCAACACGAGGGCTTTGGGCGACGGTCCACGTAATTTTGAACCATTGTCAAGTGACGTGGACGACACCCGAGCTGGCACCCCCCCCCTCTCCTAACTACCACACCACACCAAACGGCGGGTCTTCAGTGGTATTAGTACTCGAACTCGTGACCCTGACCATTAGGCTACACGGCTGCTCTTAAATGGAATCAGGTTGATTGGCTGATTGGATGATTTTTAACCAAGATGCTTCAAAAATTAGTTAATTTACGGTAAAGAATAGCCGTAATGTAGACAAAACTTTAGGAATGCAAGAAAGTAAAGTAAGTATGAAATGAAAAGGGGAAAAACAGAGAAATAGAGTTCATTAAAGTATTCCAGGGGCATATCACATTTATGTTTACCAAGAGTAATTATTCTCTTCGAAGAAAGAAAGTGGCCGCGGTAGCCAAGTGGTTAAGGTATCGGACTCGTGGCTGGCGTGTCATAAGTTCGATCCCAGTACCACTGAAGACCCGCCGTGTAGGGGAGCGATGCATGTTAAATCTGTCGAGAGCTCGAACGTCCTCCCGTTGGTGTGGTGTGGTAGTTGGGAGAGTGGTGCCAGCTCAGGTGTCGTTCAAAATTACGAGGTTTGTCGCCCAAAGCCTTCGTGTAGCTGAACAGTGCGACGTTAATATTCACTCACTCACTCAAGAAAGAAAAGATTGCGAATGCATCGTGAAATTGTGAATTCCGTACTAATCTAAAGAAGGTAAACCTTCTAAACAGAGGAAGTAAATTGAAACCATGCTGTTATTTGAATTTAATTTAGATATTGAGATAACAACATCACAGGAGAAAAATCAAATATATATAATGCAGATTAATGAAAAGAATTTAAGAATCAACAAAATTGGAAGTTATAATTATATGTTATTTTAGTCTAATTTTTTGAACACTGTCTTGGTATAAAAACATCAATACAGTCTATACTAGAGGTCGGCAACTTATGGCACGCGGTACAATTCTCAGTGGCTCGCTGCACTTCTGAACAAATTTGTCAATTTTTGAGTACATGGAAGTAATAGACCTTATTTGACAAATATCTTAAGAATTATGCTCACTTACGGAATGACGAAAAAATCTGAAAGATAACACTAAATATAATTTTACAGTTGCTTTGTAAATTATTGAAAGTCATTTGCTGGAGAGATTCAATCGTTTGAAGAGAGAAAATTGCATGTACTCTCTCTCTCTCTCTCTGCTTTCTGCTAAGTAAAAAAATCTTTCCACATATGAAAAATATTTTGAGTCCACAAAGAAATTGTTGGATGCTCAAAATCGTGTCAAATCGAAAGTCACATTATACTCCTGATTTTGTTATATGAAAGTATAGCGGTGCAAGCACTAGGTTCACACATTAAAACTTTTATTTATCTTTTTATTTAACTGTAATTAAGGGAGACACTTATTTTTTGTTAAAGAAATAGTTACATTTTATGCTATTTATTTTTATGTTAAGAAATGTCTTTAAATGATTCAAAATTAATAGATAATAAAACTCGAAATAATCTATATTATTAACCTCTATTCTTTAACTCTGGATGAAAATTTGTGGGAATCTAATTGTTTCAAAAATGTCCTACTGCATGGCACGCTGAATCATATTGGAAGATTGATTTGGCACGCTACGGCTAAAAGGTTGCCTACCCCTGATCTATACTTTTAACGCAGCCTTTTCTAACAAACCATAGAATTTTAAGACTCGACAGATTCAGGGCAAATTAGATTCGTCATACACTCTCCAAGCTTCCACACCATGTCAACGGATAACTTCACGAAATACACTAAAGGCAAAACAAGAGAGACACAATAATACAAAAGCGGCTTCAGCATTTTTGGATAGACTATCACATCAGTCATCTTCGACTCCATGAATACCAGTTTTTGCGATTCATTATTTTGAGGTTTCACATGTTCATGGTTTGTATTGTCAATAACCACTTAACCGAGATGGATGAATATACTCGATATGGAGGAGATACAGGATTTTGTGTCATGACAAGTATCTCGTCATGTGTAAAAAGTAGTGACCATTGGCTGTTTGAATTGTAATTTTTGAGAAAAACAAAACATATTTTCAAATTTCAAGATATTTAGAATATTTTGAGGCCAGACTTGAGTAAAACAAATAAATAAAAAATATGAAAAATTGAAGATGAACTCATGCGTCCCGTATGAACAGGCTGAACGTATAAGTTCAAACAACGAATTTATTTATATACGATGATAAGGTTTTTTAGATGTTAGCCTAAAAGGGACAAAGACAAAAGTCGGAAAGTTGAATTTATAATAGGGTTTCTTCAGGTAAGGCCAGTCATGGGACAAATGCGTGACGCCGACCAGGCACTGAGCCCATTGATAGCTGTTGGCCTGAAGTTACCTAGCTTTCGAGTGGTGCAAATGCCAATTGTTCGTTGTTAAAACCATATGCTAACATTAGAGTAATGGCCCAATGCCCCATGCTGCCTAAAGAACAATTATTTTATTGGGGAGCAGTGGCGCACACAAGGGTGGGGGTGTCCTAGGGGTCTGGACCCCCTCACCCCCCAAAGCCCTTGAGTTTTTCGATTTATGATAATCTAATATATATATATATAAAATTAATTAGTTCTGATTATTAATTCAATAATTTATTTTCTGCTGTTTTTTGAAAACAAAATCAACAAAATCAGAAGAATCGATTGGTGAGGTATGATACGAATTGGGGGACTTTCGCCATGGACCCCCCCCCCTCTTGAAATTTTTTTGTGTGCGCTCCTGTTGGGGAGGGATAGGAAATGATGCTTTCCAGAAAGAGGACTGTGATCAACCAGTCCAGAATCCAACCTACTCCAGAACTTCTTTAGTGTCAAGGCAGGTAGAAAATATTTTGCCAGTAAAGAAGGAAGTAAATTAGTGTGTGTTTAGGTCCATCACGCCTGGAATATCGACAGTCACTAAAATTCATAGATATCCATAAGAAACTTACGATTGGAAAGACAGTCAGCCTCATGAACCTTCGACCAAGCTAAATTACTTTATGGCCCCATACATAGACCTTCCATACAATAAGTGTCAGTAATAAAATTGGCAATTTTATAAAATAACACATTTGTTTGATTCAATATTTTAACAGTGACACTTAATCTGTGACTGACGAGTATACTTGCCATCGCTCAATTTCAGTGACACACATAGTTGCTCGCTCTCAAATGGAGGCGCTACTGTTAATTGGTTAATAATTCTTTTTGTATTAGTATCACTTTCTACCAATTTTTAATTGTTATATTTAATGACATAAGATAGTTTGACTTGTTAATTATTCAATTTTGATGATTTTAGATTTAATGGGGGAAAATTACAGCGAAGGGAAAGAAAAAAAAAGGAAGGAAATATTTCGCATCCCTTTAGTGATACAAAAGGTATCACTAAAGTGTGTAATAAAGGTATTTCGCTTAACTAGAAGTTGGGCAATCCTCGCGCGCGTCACAGGCACTAATAAGGCTAATTCACGCTAAGACAGTAAGCAGCGAGGGGAGAAGATATAGCCCAGGGGTCCGCAAACTACGGCACGCTGAGCAATTCTCCGTGGCACTCTACAAACTCTTTCCAAATTTGTCGATTTTCGAGTGGCTGGAAGTTGAAAAATTTGTAATGGACCTTTTCTGAAAAACATCTTCAGAATTGGACATTAATGGAATCAATAAAAAATCTGAAAAATAACTCTATAGATACAGTTATTTCGTAAATTATTTGAATGTCATTTGAATGAATGTTGAGATTTAATTGTTTGAAGAGAGAAAATTACATATACTCTCTGCTTTCTCTTTTGGTTCTGCTTATCTGAGTGATCAAGCCCAGTGGCTGAATGGTTAGTGCATCGCGCTTCCACACCACAGGTCCGAGGTTCAAACCCCGGGCTGGGCAAGGTTGACTCAGCCTTTCATCCCATCAGTGGGTCGATAAAATGAGAACCAAGCTTACTTGGGGACCAAACACTGGGGGTTTCGCTTCAGGCTGACCACCTCATCGGAACATCAGCTCATGCACCCCAGCGCCCAATAGTCAAGTATACTGAGATGGGCACAGTAGGCCTTGGCCCTCACGGGCTGTTGTGCCACTGAGTTTGTTTATCTGAGTGATCAAATCTTTTATCATCTGAAAAATATTTCGAGTCCGCAAAGAAGTTATTAACAACTGAATATTCTCAGAATCGTGTCAAATTGCAAATCCGAATTATTCTCCTTTATTATTATACTTTATACTTTATTATTATACTTTATACTTTATTATTATACTTTGATCTTGCGATTTGAAGTAGAGCAGTGCAATCACTACGTTCACATTAAAATTAAAAATTTTTTTATTTAACTATAATGAAATGAATATATTTATATTGTATGTTGTCTATTTCTTATTACAATAAAAGTTTAAAAATACATAACATAAATGCAATTTAAATTATTTTTATTTATGTTGAAAAAATAGTTATATTTTATACTGTTTATGTTTATGATCTTCAAATAATACAAAACTATATGTAATAAAACAGTAAATCTATATTATTTACTTCTATTCTTTAACTTTGTATTTATTATAGCGGAAATAAAATTGTTTCAAATATGTCGTACTGTGTGGCACGCTGAATTCTATTGGTAGAATTAAATGCCAATTAGCTTGGCACACCGCAGTCAGTTGCCGACCCCTGATCTACCCAATCAGAAACCTTTGCGCGAGAACACTAAAACCTCTGATTAGTTACATCTTCTGCGTCCGCTCTTTTGCTGCCTTGATGTAAATGAGATTTAAAAGAATATGTTATTTAGTGATGGTAGGAGAAAGAGAAAATCAAATTATCAAATATATATATATATATATTCGAACTATTTTAAAAACTTCTAGTGAATTAGATCCACAACAACTTTTCAAGAGTTTATCCAAAATATTACGAAAAGAAACATATGAAACTTTAAAAACACTTGAATACTTTCAAGAAAAAAACAAGATATCAATCATTGGCAAGGCCAAGTAATTTTAGCGCGTTTTTCACATGTTGTATTTTACAATAATGCAACTAATGAACTTTTTACTAATAGAAAACAGTACTGTACCACTCCTCTAAATGTACTACTATTGAGCTGAAAAGAAATAATAACACAAATCTGTATCAGCACTATAAAAAAGCAAAAAAAAAATTTTTTTTTTTACAGAAGCTACAAAAGCCCGGACTAGCGAAATTCAGGCATATTTGTAGGAAAATTCATGAAAACTATGGGAAAATTTAAATATGATTCGGCTCATCTAGGGCACAAATGCGACCAAATGCCGAAAACCCGAGGCCAATTGGTTGCTTATTGACTGAGAAAAAGGTACGACAAAATATGGAACGAAGACGAAATTTGCGTCCTAATAGCGCTTTTGTTCCACTACGTGAAAAACGCGCTAATGAGAAAATGTACAAAATCACACACTCAATAATTATTTTAACAAATACAATTGAAGGTAAATAAAGATACAATATACAATACCTGATGTAGCTAAAATGGAAAATCACTGACCATTATTTTATTAAAAAGAAATTCATATAAGTAGTACTTTAAGTAATGATTTAAGAATTCTTATTCTAAATTCTATGCATATTGCCCGGCTATTCTATTGATCGTTTTTCGATACAATATATGAACATGTGTTTACAGAAAATGTGGTACGGAAAAAGAGATCTTTTCAAATTTTTACCATAACCATCGTCATGCTTCCGTTAATCAAATATAAATTAACATCTATCAAAACTTAATTGACTTAAAAACCCAATTTACTAATTTGCTAGTTTTTAGGTATGTATCCTTTATATTAGTTTATTTTACACACACATGCGTGAATAATATAAGTTTATTAAATAATTTCAGCAACATAATAGAGAAAAAAGTGATGCTTTTCGCCTCAACTTCTAATAAACTTTTTGCTTTAAAATCTAATTTTCAGTCTGCTTATGCAAAGCAACTGAAACCAATTATTTAACGACATAACTTTTTTGTCATGTGAAAATCCATAAATAAGTTCATAAATCTTGCTACGGTTGACGGTTTGCTTCTAAAAACAAAAGCTAATAAATCTAACTTTTATCCATAAGTTAAGTATATATATATATGTATAGCATACACAAAATATAGTAAAATGAAAAAAAAAAAACTGAAAATATTTATTCGAATACATTTGGTATAATGTTTCTAACAGTAAATATTTCAAAAAAAAATTTTTTTTTTAAATATTTATTTAATGTTGGTATTATTCGCAAATTACATCATAATTATTAATTGTTATATTTATTACTAAGAATTCCTTATTTTGAATCTGTTTCAGCCTTTTAAGACGTCCCATTATTAAACAAGGTTAGAGGTCTTTGTGGGATATGGAATAGCAAAGGCTATTATCCCATTAAACACGATATGACCCTCTAAAAAAATTGTGTCTACATCTCCTTTCAAAACAAAAGGCGAGTGGCAACGTTAAATTACAAGGCAATCATGTTATCCGTTGCCATGGTAACCTCTGATATCTGAAAGCTGGATCAAGAAAATTTATATACAGAAAATGTGTGTCTCTCTTAAATTATTTAAATATTCTCGCGTTACCGTTTAATGCATAATATCTTTATTTCTTTATTTTCATAAATTTGCTCAAAATTGTACTCTTTTGGTATTTTTTAAGAATTTTAAACAAAAATACTTGTATAAATTATCCCCCCCCCCCAAAATGCCGCAATGAATACTTGGACATTTGAAAACAAAAATATCCTCATAAGCATACTCTTAAAATGAAGATTACCTGTAATAAAAAGCCCTTGATGACTTGTCGTATAAAAGCACTTCAATCTTATTGCACCTTATTATCACCATTATCCAGAGCTGCGAATTTCAGAACTGAGTGCTTAGGTGGTAATGACAAATGCGCATGCTTATAGCAAGCGAAGTAGGTGATAAAAACGCATCAGCAATGCGTCTCGAAACTGAACAAATGTCTTACCATATTTTTGGCCCCCGCTGTGTAAATTGGCGATGTTCAGACACCCGTAAGCCGAATTCCTGTACCCTCCGTGTGGAAAATAAATTCTATTTACACACCCGCTTTTTTAGGTCGTGCTCGGTGCAGGCGGTGAAAGATTGCAACACGCGGAACTTCCCCTTGAAAAATAACACTTCGTAGAACGGAAGCATTAAAAGAGAATAATCAAAAATGTTAACTGCCGCCGAAAAGTCCTGCAATATTATGATGTGTTGTTTTGGTTTTTCTTTCACATATACTTCAATACTTCTTTCTTTGAATGGTGCAATTTGTCATATATCTAATGTTGTTCTTTTAGAATTCGTAATTCAATCTATTGTATGCAATTTGCTGAAATGTGTTCATTATTTTTCTGACATCAGCAAAACTTAGCTTCGTAAGTTCGTGATATACGGAAAATGAATTTTTCTCCTCGTGGAGCAACTTTTTGTTATATATTATCTTTTTTGCTGTATTGCATCATCTTCAGGTGTATTTGACATTTGATCTTTAGAATGGACAGTTGCTAACTCCTTTTGATTGGAAATTTTACGAAGTATTTTCGAAGAATTGTTTCCGATTTGAAAATCAAAAAGAAATCGGTACTTTCTCTTACTTTGTATTCATAAGATAGAAAGCAATCATGAAATATTAATAAAAATTCAAAGGGAAAGCGTTTGCTTTTATATATGGAGAGAGAGAAAGTGAAAGAGTAAAAAAGATAGACAGAGAGAAAGAGATTGCATATTATTACGAGAAATCATGAAAGCCATCTGCTAAAGTATTTTTCTTACTTGGTAAAAATTCAATCCCAAGCACAGAAAGTACTGTACTCAAACAATAAACATAATAATTGAAGAAAACTTAGTTAGAATTTTTATGATTATTAAAGACAAGGATTGAGGATTTCAAATTTTGGTTTTGATTTAGTTACATAAAATATACTGAGACAATGTAATAAAAGTAACCCGAAAAATAATTATCCAAAAAAAGAGGAGAAAAGTGACTTTAAATCTTATTCACCTATCTTGAGCATTCCGGAACTATTAAGCATACAGATTTTATATTAAGCATGCATGTTCCTTTTGTTGAGTAGAGAACCACTAAGGTTTTTCGGAAATCGACTCCCAAATGGGTTGCGGTGGCATTAGAGACAAAAATTTCCATTTTTGTGTACTATTAGACTAACAGACTTGAAATTTACCAGGCATGCTTTTAGTAGAGATTCATTTGAAGTGGGATATGCGGAGATCAACTCCCTTAGGAGGGGAGTTATCTGGCGTTCTGTACATATAAAAAATCCTGTTTCTGAACTAGTAGACCTATAGACTTGAAATTTGGCAGTCATGTTTCTTTTGTTGAGTAAGTATCTGTTAAGAACGAGTTTAAAGGAAATAAACTCCCAAGGAGACGTGTTACGGTGGCATAAGAGATGAATTTCTAAAGCGATAGTATATTTAAGTCTTGTCCTTTTTAATCAAAATCTGAGGGCTATTAAAATGTTTTTGATTGCAATCGAAAGCTCAGTACTAGGTCTTCGATATCAATAACTTAAAAGCAATGTATAGTCATACAATATCATGAATATCCAGAAAAGCTTGTGGGTTAGGGATAATTTAAGCTCTACATCTCATGGTTGGCATTATTTCTGCCCAGTCGTGTATTCGAATATTAAGGTCGTTGACCCGGATGTTCTACCGCAGGGTATGTCATGCCCACTACCTAACTTTTTTCAATGCTCCTTCCAAACCCTTTTTGAAAAATTGATGGTTCTTCGTGTAGAGTTGACTTTTAAGTCATATTCTTGAAGAAGTCACAGCCTTTGGGCGAATTCTAAACATAGATCTTTGGATTATGCCTCCTCGGGTATATCACACCCTGCGCGCGCATTTATGTTATAATTCTGAATACATGAGTTCGCTTTAAAATATTTCTTTCGCTATGGCGCTATATTGTGGATATGATAAAGAAATGCGACTTTGAGGAATTAAGTAGATACAGTACTACAGTATTTTCAGATGAAGAAAGTTTCTGAGCTGATAATGAAGAATATATAATAGCAACTATGATTTCTCTACTGGAATTGATTCAGATTTAGAAGAAGACACTGAGGAAAATATTTGCTTTATTTGGAGAGACAAAGAAACAGTTTGGAATAACGTAATTTGAAAGCAGATAATTGGTGTACGCCTTATCCACATTCACTGAAACTTTTAAAAAAGAAAATAACTTTTGCTGGAACCTTCTGAAAAAATAAACAAGAAATTCCACCAAAATTTTTGAATTCAAAAAACGGAGAAGTTAACAAATAAAAATTTCATCTAAAATAGAAAAATTTTGAAACCAGCAAGCTCTTTCTAGAAATTTAAAAGAAAAATTAGGATTCAATGGAGACCTCGCACCCACCTGCAACGAAGACCAAAGAGGCTAAAGGAGTATATAAATGGGCAAGGAATTGTTTCAATAAAAAAAATAATAAATAAAAAAAAAAACTAAACTTCTATACGAATTAAAAGTGTAATGAATATGTGTATTTCTATTTTACTTTTGCATACACATTGTAAGGTAGAAACAGAATGTAAACATCTTTGGGTATGATATAACCCTGTAAGTGTTATTCCGTTCGTTTTTATTGCACGAGGAATGCCGGGTTTAATATCTACGGTATAATGAGGCTGAATCTGAGGTTGACAAACGTGAGGCTTACAGCGTGATGTGGAAGTTTTAAGGGTGGAGTACCAAATTAGATGTCATTTTCGTCACTTGACCGTGACTCAAAATAACGAGTCTGTACGAATAATATCCTCGTGCTGCTTCTAAGAGCAATATTAATAATCAATCACTTGAACCCAGTATCTAAAAACGTTGAACGATGTTAGATGTGGGAGAGCATCTGATGGTTTCAAGCCCGGAAGCCTCGTATGAAGTAAATAATCGATTAAGGGAACTTGGCACATTTGAACAATTTTTTTTTATTTATGTATTTAAAAATTATATTTTGGAATTTCATATAATGTTTCTATTCGAGAAAACGATACGAGATGAAAAAAATTTTGCAAATACTGTTCACGCAATTTTAAAAATTTTAATTTTTTTAAAGAAAATGTGGAAAATTTTAAAATTTTACTCCTTTTATAATTATTTATTATTTGACGTGGAATATTTTTGTAGTATTCTTAACGATGTCTTAAACAACTTTATGGATGATATGCCATTCTAAAATTCAACAAAAAAGCCCAAATTTCCTACATTTTGATTTTTTTTAAAAAAAAAGTATTAAGTTTACAGCAAAATCGATCCCTAATTTTGTTACATTCATTATATGTGACACACAGGAAAAAATGGAAGTGAATGGTAAATAATTGTGGAAGGAGAAGCATTTTGAATGCGAAAAAACTCAAAGTGAGAAAAACCATTTTAAAGTTTATAAATCTAAGCAAAAATTATTATAAGCAAAAATAAAAATAAAATATCCTTTTAAAAGATTAGCTACGTATGTTTCTTAAAAATAATAGCATTTTCCTATTATTGCAACTCATATATTCAATAAATTATTCTTTTTCGGGAGTATTAATTGCATAAGAAAACTCAAGGAAAATGTTAAAAAATTTTTTTGCCATAACAGAAATTTTAAAATTTTTTGCTTCCCATAATATTGAAATACTATATTTTTATGAAAAATATATGATGAAGAACTGAAATTATAAAATTATTAATACAAAATACCTTAAAAAATTTTCATGCACACATCTCAAAAGCAAAAAAAAAAATTACATTAATGTAATACTTGCAAAATATCCTGTTTTATATGTAACACTTTTTTTTTCAATTATCATTTCACTTTTTAAAGTACCATTTATTTATCAAAAAGCTTTTTTTAGCATTTTAATCTAAAAAGGGAGAGTGGTCGAATTCCCTAATTTGTTTGCTTACATTTTTCAATTGAATTTTTTTCCAACGGACAGAAGTAACATATCAATCGAAAGATAATAATGCAAAGAATATTACTAAATAAAATACGAAAAAAAAAATGATGTTTAAGTCATTTTTAAGGTGCCAAGTCCTCTTAAGTGGAAAGGTAGGTCAGAATAGTGGAGTAAGTATATGTCGAGGCGGTAGTCAGTTGCTAAAAATCTCATGCGCTTGGGCCTTGCGATATTGAAAGAACTCTATAATGCAATGTTAGAGAAATGAGTTCCGCCCTAGAATTAAGTGATACCTGGGACTCACCGCTGACCACCCCGTATGTAAAAGCTATTCAACAATGTACCCAGTATTGGTATATTTGGACGATGGTCAATGTGATATAAAATCTTCGTTTCAACACGAATTAAATTGTAGAAACAAGACAGGTCATAACTGCAAAGCTATAGTACATAAAAGAGCAAAACGAAAATGTTAGTTCCGAATACAAGAATTTTGATTTTATACTTTTTGTTTCTAATTATTTTTTCTTTCCCACTTGCTTTTTTATATTTGTGGGTTGAAATATTTTAATATTATTAGATGACAGTAAAAAAAATCTTATGAATGATCTCATTTTTGCCCATGCGGGAACTACACTGCTGGCCACCGTAAATGCAACACCCTGAAGGAAGCACGCAAATAACATGAAATTTACAACATGCCTTAGCGGAGGTGAGATATGCAAATGATTAGAATTTCAGGGCAGACACACATCACGCACGCCTGTGGCGCCACCTCAAAGCGCTATTTAAGGCTTGGAGATTTCGACGATTTCAAGTTCGGCAATTGTGTTTTTTTTTGTGGTTTTTTCAAAAACGATCAGTTATGTCTCGTAGAAAACAGCGATCAGCTTTTGATCAAGTATCCGAGTTCGACAGAGGAGGAATACTGGCCTACCGAGATTATGGATTATCTTTCAGGGAAATCGGTAGTCGTGTTAGACGAAACCAAACAACTGTAATGCGGATATGTGACCGTTGGATGCAGGAGGGTACGACGGACCGACGTGGTCGATCGCATCCACCTCAGTGCACCACTTCACGTGAGGATAGGCAAATTGTGCGCATGACAGTGACGGACCGCTCAGTCACATCACGAACCATAGCACAGCACATTGAGTCTGTAACGCATCATTCAGTGTCTGCGCGTACCATTCGACGCCGTTTACAGCAGAGTGGTCTGTCCTCAAGACGTCCATTGCTTTGTCTGCCCTTGACGCAGAACCACAGACGTCTCCGCCGCCAATGGTGCGATGAAAGAAAGATGTGGGTGGCAGAATGGAATGAAGTTGTCTTTACTGACGAGTCATGCATCTGTCTGCAACACCACAATGGTCGGATTCGAGTCTGGAGACACCGTGGAGAGAGGATGCTGAACAACTGCGTTATGCACCGCCACACTGGTCCTGCACTGGGTATTATGGTATAGGGTGGTATTGGATATCACTCTCGCACTCCTCTAGTACGCATTGCGGGTACTTTAAACAGCCAGCGCTACAACTCCGAGGTGTTGGAGCCAGTTGTCCTTCCTTACCTTCAGGGCTTGGCCACAGCCATATTTCAGCAGGATAATGTACGACCACACGTAGCACGCATTGTCCAAAGGTTCTTCGTCAATCACCAGATTGAATTGCTCCCCTGGCCGGCTCGCTCTCCGGATCTTTCGCCGTTAGGAAACATGTGATCCATGGTTGCTCAACGATTGACCCAGATTACACCCCCAGCTGTCACACCAGATCAACTTTGGCAACGTGTGGAAGCTGCTTGGTCTGCTGTAACCTCAAGAACATATCCAAAGTCTCTTTGAATCAATGCCGAGGCGTGCGGCAGCGGTGATCTCCAACAATGGCGTCTACTCTGGCTACTGATTCTGGCAGGAACCCCACTTCACAGAAGTCTATGAATTTAATCTATTGATACTTTGTCAACATGTTATCTACAAAATAAATTTTGTTGTGCTATCTCTTGTCTTTCTTGGTGTTACATTTACGTTGGCCAGCAGTGTAATTCAATTCCAAACTTGATTCGTGGTCCTTCCTTAACCACTTCCCTGCTTTGCTCGAACACCGCTCGGGCACTTGAAATGACACTTCCCTGTTTTGCTCGAGCGCCGCTCGGGCAACACTTTTTTCTACTCTAATTCTCTAATTTGACGTTTAGTGTGCAATGTTTCCAGCAGATGTCTCGAAGAGTCGAGTAAAGTTAGGATTACAAAAAAATATCTAAACTGGTTTCAAGGTTAGGTTGTACTGCATTCTTTCAGACTAAATAAGGCGGGAATTTTCTTTTTACTAGATCGGTTAACCACAAACTACGAGCCTTATTTCTTTTAAATTTGGAGCTCAAAATAGAAGAAAAATGAATGATTATGAGAGGCTCATAACAGAACATAATTCTGATATTAACTCAGGTAATGAGTCTAAAATTTCTGAAAACGAATCTAGAAGTAACGAAAGTTTGTTATCGGACTTTTTTTCTGGTGTAAAGATAGAATGTGGATCAGCATCTTACAAATTATCCAATAGCAAAAAAAAAAAAGAGGCAGAAAATAATACAAAAAGATATTCTTCCATCTTTTAGATACATCATTATGGGATGCTTTCATTTTATATCAGAAACTGGGAGGAAAATTATCTCATTCGAATTTCAGGCCTGATATTATATGTAGATCACCTTATTAAAAGACCTGGGATGGTAATTGAGAAAAAAGGGCGACCAGGAATTTTGCGAACGACTCACAGAAAAAAAACTTTTTAGAAGTGATTCCTCCAGCCAACAAAAAATTGAGACCAACAAGGCAATTTTTTGTGTGTTGTTCGAAAAGAAACGATTTTGGAAAACGGGAGAAAAAAGAAACACGATATTTTTGTCCCGATTGCGATGTTGGACTATGCTTGTCTTACTGTTTTAAAATTTACCATACAAAAGCAGAATTTTAAGAAAATAAAATTAACACTGTAAGTACAATATTATCTTTTTAAATCTAATATACATTTCTGTAAAGTGTTCTTTTGAGTTCCCTTATTTCTTCGGGAAAAGTCAACTAAGAAAAAATATGTTTTTTCAATGAAAATAAAAATTAGCATATAATTCTTTAAATTCAATATTTATATTATTTCTGACTGCTGATTTGAGTTTATATAATTGACTTAATCTTAAAAATGTTTATAAAAAATATGCTTATTTTTTTATATAATATGACAGAAAAAAAGAAAGAGTTAAGTGGTTAAATTGCTAAAGTTATCTCTGCAACAGAGAGGTGAGTCATTTATATTATTTTCTCCCCAGTAGCGTAATGGAGAATATTAGCGACCCCCTTCAAAGTCAGGTTTTGTCTTTAATATTTTATAGATTGGTTGAATACTTACTTGACGTTGGTCAGGCTTAGGGTCTCCTAGAATCCTGCCTTCTCAATCGTTGCGGGTGAGTACGTTACACCACTGTTTCTCCCCACAATAGTGTTGCGTATAAAGACAAAATCAAAGCTGAAATTATGTTCAAAATGCAAAATATTAAACAATAACCAATGATTTGATGCTCATCTGACGAGTCAGTTTCTATTAGTTATCGCTTACAATTTTGAAAATGTCGGCTCAGTGGTGTAGAGGTAGCGTACTCACTACGTAAGCCTAAGGTTGTGGGTTTGATCCCGGTTGTAGTCGATAGATTTTCTGGATGCGATAATCGCAGGCACGCATGTCATATTATTATGTGACATGTAAAAGATCCCTTGAGTATCAATTTGACTCTGGTACTCTCGGCAAAATTGAACCATGGCAATATTTAGTATCTGACGAAAGCTTGAATTACAATTAATTCAAGCGCCCAAATTTGATAGCGAGAGTCGCCACTAGATGGTGCCACTATGAAATGGCTTTCAAATTGGGGGGAATTTTCATGTCTGCAAAGGCTTAGTTGTGAGTCCACGAGGGGAAAAAACAATTTTGAATATTGCACTTACAACGTGAAAACAAAAACATAAGTTTATATATAGTCGGATATGTAACAGTATTTAGGCAGAAAATAAATTCCAATTCAGTATTACATTTTAAATTTTCTCAACTATAATAAATATTAGAGAAGTTCTTTACTGGAATGTGTGAAAATTTGTTCCTTTATTAGCAGCTTTTTACAAAGTACATAAGACATGCGATTCCGACTTAAAGTAGTTTTTATTAAAACAGAAGTCCTCTCGTGAGGCTAGTGGAAGGGGAAGAGTGGTGGGTGGCCCCTGACCACCTCCAGGGTGTTCTCCCTCGAAATTGGGGTGAGCCAAATCGTACTGTCACCTGTATGGTTCTCCAGACTACGGCTAACGACAGGTGTACATCTTAGCCTTATGCCGCTATGAATTTCGTTAGCCTCGATCTGACACCGTCAGACAGATGGCGTTGGAAACAATAGAGATTAATTTAGCTGATGCAACATATGTAAATTGATTTATTATTAACATAGTAGAAAGGCTGTAGGTGGCAGATCTCATAATTTTGAGCCATGGTCAAGTGACCAGGATGACACTTGGGCCGACAGCCGACTCTTGAAACTTCCCCACCACACCAATCTAAGGACTTTGATCCTCGACAGATTTAACCTACATCAGCCCCTCTATGCGGCAGATTTTTACTGGAAGCAGCGTTTAAGTAAAATGACAACTCTAGATTTATATGTAGATATCAATGAAATTATTGTTGCAATTTGTGTTTTATTTCCCTTGTTTACTTTTATAGTTGTCTTCTGTTTTCCTAGGTTTTTACTTTTGTCATTATTTTTAAACTTAGAGTTGTAAATACATTTTTTTTTGTTCAAATAAAAAATGTTACTTTCGTAGTCTAGTTTTATTATCTTTTTTTTCTTTCTTTCTCTTAATATTGTGGATATTCCTGCATACTTACTTAAGTGAAAGGCCCGATAGGGCTTTACAATCAGTTGTGAAAGTCAGTCATAAAAGTTAATTTTAACTCAGGCAAATATAATGAAAATAGCGTATCATAAACACATTCACTCATAAACAAAGTTATATACTGAAGTACCTCAATGTTAAAGCTGTAAGCTTATATGAATATATAAATAAAACTCTTTTCTTAAATAAATCTAAAAAGACTGATAAAATTTCTATTAAAATTGTTAATCAAGATAGCATTTGTATTTAATTTAGATGTGCAACATATAAATACTTTAATTATATAATTTAAATTTATGTATTAAAATAACTGTAGTTCATTTTTAATTTCTTTTTAAATAGCAGTTGAAGAAAATTTAGTTTCTCGAAAATGTATTTTTTTAAAAATTAAGTACTTGTAAAAGAAATATTTTGAGAAGAAGCTTTAATTATGAAGATTCCTTTATTATTCTATGTTCTTTACCTATTATTCTAAAATTTAGTTTCAACATTCTTTTATTTTTATTTCCTTTTTCGATTCTATAAGTTTCAGTTCGTAGGTCTTTCAAAAGAGAAGAGAGTGCATATGTCATGTAGATTTTACATTTTACAAATACCGCTTACAATATAATCTTGGTACCAATTGAAGTTTAAAAATAATGGAGCAAATTTTTTGCAAGATATTTTTCTGAAGCTAGCTAGTAAATGGATTTATTTTTGTAAAAAATGTGCCAAAAGATATACATTTTTCTAAAACAAAGATTTGCTATCACATGTTTCTTTTATTCCTTTTTAAATAAAATTATAAAATAATAAAACAAACTAATTCATAAAATCTCTAAAACCTACTTTCAGCCAATCTCCACTTTATATCTCTAAAATTCAGGTTATCTTGATGCAAAAATTTCACTAGTATTAATTATGTTGCTCAGCGTTTTATATTTTGAAAAAATTACTACAAAAATCTTCTTACTAATCGGAAAGAAAATAGGTATCTCTGCTGTTCTTTTCTTCATACAAACAGAAGTCATCCATGTTCTTTACATATTACAAAAAGCACCAAAGTCGTACAACGAAAATCACTGCAGTTAAAGGTTGAACAAAATACATACATATACTAAAATTAGGCTTCCAGAGAACCGGTTATCATTGAATATAAAGCAACTGTGTAATTTGGGAATCCAATATTAAGGAAAGTGGAAATTTGCATCATCTGCACAGAAAAACAAGTGACATTTCGTTAGCTGAAATTATTCTAGAAACAATGAAAAATGAGTGGACGTGACCTTGGCCCAGAAAAACACACGCAGACGATGTTCTTAAATAAAATTAGTAATAAGTTATATGATTGATATTTTTAAAGTCATGTGATTAATTTTTTTTGTGTAAATTGGATTTTCGTGCTTATTAAATAGTTTTCATGATGACTATCATACGAAATTTGAAAACATCGAACATGATATTTATATATTAATTCAATTGCAAATTATATATCATAAAAAATTATACTAAAATTTTTTTTTATTATTATAACGTCTAATGAAGTACCAATGGATCCATACGTTCTCGATCACATATGTACTCTATAATATAAAAAGCTGTGCATTAAGGAAGAATTATAACAGCACCATAGAGATTAAATGTTTTATTCACGAAATACACTGCAAAAATCAACAATGCGTTGAAGCGCCCTTTGGCCCTGATACAAACTATTATCTGCCTGTGCATTGCCTCGTAGATTTAGCGGATGTCGTACTGAGGAATGGCTTTCCATACACATTCCAACTTGCAGGCTAGATCAACGTGATCCCGGGACGGTCAGGGAATCTTACTCATCTTAACCCAAACGTGCTCTATCGGGGAGAATTCAGGTGATCCCTTCGGTCTGGGAGTGAATGAATATTAACGTCGCACTGTTTAGCAACACGAAAGCTTTGGGCGACAGGCCTCGTAATTTTGAACCATGAGGACGACACCTGAGCTGGCACCCCTTCTCCTAACTACCACACCACACCACGGGAGGACGTTTGAGCTATCGACAGATTTTTCATGCATCTCTCCCCTACACGGCGGGTCTTTAGTGGTGCTGGGATCGAACTCATGACACGCCACCACGATCCAATACCTTGGCCACTAGGCTACCGCAACCCCCTTTGGTTGGGGAAGTGTCAAGCAAGCACGAAGACAAACAATAAAAAGGCGTGTCCTGTGCAACTAGGCATTATCCTGTTGAAATGTAAAACCAAGAGTCCGTGAAAAAAAGGGAAACATTACGGATACAGAAACTCGCCAACGAACTACTGTGTTGTAAGTATCTCACAGATGACACCGAAAGAGGTCCGACTATTAAAGGAGATGGGGTTGTCGGGGTGTGTGGAGAACGACAGGTGAGTAACCCACCGCTGTCCTTTACATTTCCAGACACGTTTGTCGCGGCCCGAAGGTCGAGGATGTGAAAGGGTTGAAAGAAGAAGCAGACATGATCATAAAAATAGCAATTTTTATTCAATTTGTAGCACTTTACGAACTATGGAATTTTGTAACTTAACTGTGGGAGCAATTGGAAATTTTAACCCGTAATCAGATAACTTGATTATTGAAAGTATTTATCTGGATTGAAGCTCCTTGTTATGATCCTTCTCGAAGTCCCATAGCTGGGTCAGTTCCAAGGTTGATTACTCCACCACTTCCTGGTGGACTTCCCTTCGACTTCTAATCTCAAGACGCGCGATCACTCAGTCGCTGTTCACCTATTCCAATACTTAAATTTAACGATTAACCATTAACTCGCACACTCAACGACAGGCACTTAAATAGTAGTTACATTTCCATAAAATCAAGTCATCTCTATGGAAAGCAGTTTTTAAATTAAATCACAACTAAAGAATATTTTTCCCAAGAGGATTATTAGAAGGACCCGAATAGTACCTGTTCAGTGTACGTGTATGAGAATGTAAAGCGCCCATATATATATATATATATATATATATATATATATAGTGATTCAGTGTATCCTTAGACTCCAACGAGGAAGGAGTCGAGTCGATGCTAGTCGTTGGAGCTCATTTCGAAGCGGGACTCATCATTGAAAATAATTCTACTCCGATTCTTGAGATTCCAGTTCCCATGCACCCGGCAACATTGCACAGGTGACCAGCAGTGTGCAATGTTGAGAAGCAGTCTGCGTAACAGCCTCCAAGACCTCAATTCTTAATCATTGAGTTGCTTGTCGATGGTGGGTGCAGTCACTGTTGCATCCCAGTTACACATTTTAAATCTGCAATACTATGAAATAAAAATGGCAAGCCTTTTCTTTTGAATGCTTAATCATCAACTTATCACAATATAAAATGAATATCTCTATAGGAGATCAAGGGCTCCAATCAGTCGACAACTACAATTACACATCGGATCGCTGATTATGACGCTATGAGTATCAATCGAACAGTTCTCACGTTTTATCGTTGCACTCGGTTGACCACAACCTTTTTGATGCTTTGTATGGCATGGTTCACCAATTCTTAATAATAATGTCGAATTAATTTTTAAAATATTAAATTTTTTCTTAAAAAGAAAACTATTTGCATAAAATTATCATTCTTCAACCGATTTTCTTAAGTCACAAAGCATCGTATTCTATTATTATTATTTTTTTTAAATATTTTTTCATCATGTATTCAATTGAATAAAGCCACTTGCAGATTCAAATGTAGTAAAATTTATGTTATTTTTTTAAATTTTTATATCAAGCATCTTTTACGCATTTGTGTGAGTGTGTGTGTCATTGAAAAGTAAGGATAAATAGCAAGATTCTTCTCAGATCATTTTTAATAAATTTATTACTTTAATAAAATCAAAACGTACGTTCATAAACATTTTGGAAGACTTTGGGGCATTTTTATAGGCATGCTCTCCCACTTTCTTTCATTTCTCGGCTAAAAATGTCTGCCTTCAGCGAAATGAATTAGATTCATGATTAAGATTGTTTTTCACTCCCTGCGCGTTTTTCTTTTCCAAGTTTTATTCGCACACGTACTCTCTCATTATATAGAATGAGAAATGAAATAGGTCAATAAAGTATTGATGCGTTGCTCATTAAAAGAGAAAAACAAAAACATGCGTATAAAAATAATATTTTATTATAAAATCAATATATTATCTAAAACATCATCGTATACAGCTAGTTTCAAGGCCTGAAACACCGATAAGAGGTGAATAAATATTTCAAAATTGCACCAAAACAAAATAAGTACCGTTTGTGTGTATTATGATGCATTTTTTTTGGGGGGAGGGGACAAAATTAAGATTCAGAAATCTGTTCTAGGTGAAAGAATTATTGACTAAATATTAAAAAATTTTAATTTAAATTAAATTTTTTTTGTATAAATAGGCATCATATTAAAACTGTGTCTATGTGTTTTCTTCCATACGTTATACTTTAGCAGGAAAAAAAATACTTTCAAAATCCTAAGTCAAAGATAGTTTTATTTTTTGTCCTTTTCCATAACTTCATCGCATTACAACATAAGTATTGAAAACCAAATGATAATTTTCTAGGAATTTAAATTTAATTATGTTAATCACAAACGAATTATGTTACTAAAGATTCGTAAAAGCATATTTTGAAAATCAATTACTTCTACTAACTCTTTGCTTAAGAAATATTAGAACATTACTTAATACATTTTTATTTTTTAACCAAAATTTTCAAAATTTCTTAAAAACATTTTTCTAAGCAAATAATCAATGAAATTTTCTCCCAGTTCTCAAATTAACTTCATTATTATCATGAAACTAAATCATTTTCAAATTCAAGAACTATGGCATTCTGAATTGAATATGCGAAATTCGTGTCTAAACGTTTTAAATATTTCAGTAAAAGATTGGAGATTTTGTAGTTGTTTTTTTCCTTTTGAAATATAATTAATTATTTAATTTGATAAGTGGTTTTCTCTATTTTCAATATTCCCCTCTCTATCTAAAATTTTACAATTTATTTATCTTTATTTCTTATAAACTCAATCAATATGTTTAATTATGCGTTCTTTCCATAATTTAAATCAATTTATTATCCTTAAAAACGATCAAGTCTTTTCAAAAATTATCTTTCTTTCAATACTATGAATGCTTATATAACTTTTGTGGAATAAAAGATTATTTGTTTATGAAGTGATATATCATAAAATAGTCATGTTTTATATCAGAAAAAACAAAAGTAAAATATCTTCATAAAAAAACCTTAGAATTAAAGGATTTATTTTCCTTCCTTTTCGATGGATTTCAAACATACAAGTAATCACACACATAATAGACTGTTAAGAGAAATCACCGAAAAAGTTCTCTCCTAACAATGTATTATTTTAAATTAAAATTTAAGATATCCGAACACGTTCGGAGTACTATTTAACAGAATAGCATACTAAAACATTATAAATGCTCTTTTAGGACTCAATACCAATAAATATTACTATATTTAACTATCAAAATTTGAAATAAATTACCTGAATTTTACAAAAATAACAATTATAATTGAAATTTTAGCAATGTTTTTGCAAAACTTCAAAGCAGTTACAGAAAAAAGTAATAAATATATATTAACAAGTATTACTAAAACAAATTAGATGCATTTGTCTAGAAAATGTACCAAAATTTTAATTTTTTATTAAAATTTGAAAATTTTAGAGCTTATTCAGTAAACATTATAAGAAATGTTACATTTTTTATGAGACCATTATTTAAATAACAAGCCATAACTCAAAAAGTATTCATACAGTAAGAAATATTTTAGTACATTCTCTAGAAAATAACACAAATATCAGGTGCAAAAAGTTTTATAGAAATACATTCGTAATATTTTGAGTTATCAGACTCGCCATGATAGATTTTGAGCAATTTAAATGCCCACTTCTGGTAGCTCAAAAACCCACTTCCGGTTTTTCTAACTTTATAAAATTGATTGTAACTTGGCCTCTAGGTAGTGTAGAACTAAAACAAAGTATATTTCGTAAAGTCAAAAGATATCTCTATTCAATAAAATAAAAAACAAAAATATCTGTCTTGACTGAATTTGGTCATTTTCAACGTGTTCGGATACCTTAAATTAGATGAGACTGAATTGATTAAAATAATAAATGCACTTGTGTCACAAGTGCATTTATATGCATAAAATAAAGTTAAAAAATACTTATACTCCTGAAAGAAATAGTAATAAATAATTTGTACATTTTTAAAAAAAAATATCGTGGTTTCCTAAAATTAAGGAAAAGTCAGTAAAAGCTCGATTGTATTTCCAAAAATAAGTTGACTTTCAAATATATTACGCAATTTACATACATAAAAAGTAATGCTGCAGAAAAATATAACGTGTAAAATAGTGCTGCTGTCATCTGAATCATTCAACATGGGGTCACAAAAGGGCTTCAAAGGGCTTCTACAATTAGAAATAAGAGGAAATTTCGAGATACCCTCTGTAGAGAGATATGAGAACTAGATATTATTTATCTGAAGAATTCTGATGATTTGTCATTGGGTGAACGGATGAGCATGGGTCCTATGTACTGTTGTCACTTTGTGAGGTGAAAACAGCCGACGAATCAAATTATTTGAATAATAACAGATTTATTAATGGAGAAGGACGAACAAATTACAACACGAAAACCAATCGACATAAATATTATATCAGATTGTTTAGAATAGTGTAAAATGCACTCGTTATGAACAAGCTTTACAACCCTCCAGCAATGGCTCTCTAGAACAGTTCAACTAGCAGGAATTCAGACAGATAAAGTCTCGCTGTCTTATCGCATTTAAGGCACAAGCAGATTCTGATCTCGACTGGCTCGCCTTTTGTGTCGAAGGCCCTTACATAGCCTTACATGAATTTTTTTCCAAAAAGGTCGACTCTAGAGATTTATCGATGGTTCCTCAATGACATCATTTTTAGACAAATGGGTTGCCAAGGGTGATAAGAGCCAATCTGGTAATCCTGATCACATCTTCTAGGCCATAATCTTATTTTTGAAGTTCATGCTGGGAAGCGATCTTCGCCTGTAAAACTCAATTTTCCACAAGGGACATGTAACGGGAAAACAACGTAGGTGGAGTGTTTCATTTCAGCGAAACTCACCCAGAAAGTTGTAATTGCATTGTACGCTTAGTGGTGATCCCCCCATACCGCCTACACCGCAAACTCATGCGCGAAAATTAACTCCTTCCCTCGCATGAGTGTGAGCCTAGTTTAGCTGCTGAACGCCCGTGCATCTTTGTTCTGTAACCTTTCAAAATGATTCGTCCATCGAAAATCCCGCCAAATGTGAAGGGCGAAGCATTATTCGTTTTATGATTGCACAAAATATTCGTCCTATCGAAACTCTTTGGTAACTTAGATACGTCATCCAAGATCGTATTTAAGTCTTTGTAACATTTAAAATAGTCTTCAGTTAGTTTTTTAATACTATCCAAAAGAGAAGGAACAGAAAAAGTTTGTCGTAGTCTCTCACTACCCCTATGATTATTAATTCCTCTTTGCACATTATCTAAATTTGGATATGTTGGATTCATAATTAATAACTACTTAAATAATAAATCACTATTATTTATTATTCCTTATGATAGAAATACACAAATATTAATCAAACTTTAAGAACAACAAATTATAGTGGAGTGAGATCAGAATTCAATTATGAACGACGGAACACTAACTGATACCACGGGGAATAACGCATACAATCAAACTACGCATTTAAATCTAATCTATAAAAATCACAGACCTGATATCTCTTTAAGACAGGAATCTTGAATACTTGTAGAATCTATGGAGCGGTTACAATCCTGGATATCTTCAGTTACGTCCGAACCGAATTAATGAATCTTTTTCAATAATCTTCCTTCAGCTAACAAACTTCACTTAGTTAAACTAATCTCCTAGAAGCACCTTCTTAATCAATCACGTAGTTAACTCCTCTATCAAAACACGTAGTCATCCTCATCTCTTCATTTCATTTCTCCCTTTTATATCTCTTTCGAACTCGCTAAACCCGAAACTATCTTATTTGCATAAGTCACACTTTTAGCTCTCAGCAGGGATTGGTTAAAATAAATACAATTTAAAAGATTTTGAGAGAAGGTAAGTGAAACGCGTAAGCACCCGTCACAACCCCCCTCCGAGAAAAAAAGCGTGACTTATTGAAGGTCTGAACGACCTGCAAGAACTCGCTTAATTTACCTAACATCTGAAAAACACTGAACCTGCACAAAATTTTAACTACTCTAGAATGCCTAAAAATACTGAACTTGTAAAAAATTAACTCACGAACTTTATAATGCCTGAAAATTCTGAACTTGTAGAAAGTTAACTCACGAACTTTATAATGCCTGAAAACACTGAACTTGTAAAAAGTTTTGACTCTTTAAGTTAGAAACTTTAATTAAACTAACACACAGAAATGACTACTCAAAAGGGGTACTCCACTCCAATTTATTGCTCTTGTACACATTTATAATTCCTACAGTGCATCCCATTCGGGCGAAGATCAGGGGAAAACCTTTCAAGGAAAAAACCCTGATCATGCACTTTACTTAAGTGCTAATATAAATAAAATTTTACATTAATATCTTCTCACGACATCAAAGTTTTCATCGCATCACTATGTTCAGGGACTGCTGCCCTGAAAGGAAACCTTGTCAATTTTTCTAAAACATGACATTAAATGCACAGAACTTTTATACAACTTCCTTATTGACATAAAATATGGCATACATTATATTATATATATATATAGTTTCATAACAATTTAACTTTTATCTGGTTTCATTTTCAAAAATTCCCAATCCATCGCGCTGCGCTGTTAATGTTTTTTGTTAGTATTCCTAATTACGCCGCGCCCAGAAACCAGACACTACTTATACATCTTAATAATTACACACAAAAATATATACATTTTTTACATAGAATATATTACAACAAACAATACAAGTAATCTCACATATAAAGCCTCGTCTTTAATGTGTAGCAAAACAATTGCAATTCAGCAAATGTTTTTCCACAATTTGGAAAAAAATTAAATACAAAAGTCTTTTCAACCGATATGAAAATGCACACAACTCAGTGACACTTTTGTACGTTAATTTTGTACGTACACAAACACTGTTGATGAATCGAGAATTCAATACTTTTGACCTTTGAATAAATATTTACTTAAATCTTCAGAACTAAGATCCAAATCAGTTCAAATTCGAACTTAATATTTCATCATAAATTATGATTTCAAAGATACTTAATACTTCGTTTACATTATTATGCAAAAAAATTATTGTTTAATGTGTGTATTACATCGAAAGATGTTTTCGTCGTGTGTTCGCAAAAGACTTTTCTTACGTTTACTTATTTTTATGTATGTACCACAAATCACATTTTTCATTCAATATAAAAGTAATTGGCATTGCAATTCATTTTATTTTTTCGATTTTATTGGTGACATTTTTAGGGAGAAAGGAATGAATTATATTCTTAGTTAGATATTGGATGTGGTCAATTTCATTTGGAATGGATGAGAGAGAGAAGGGGAATGTTTTTTAAAAATTCATCCAATTTTTTCTTATGAGAGAAAAATATATTATATGTACAATAAAAGGTCTAAGAATTAGACGTTACTAAAAATTATCGAGCTTCTCTTAATAGAAAAGTTGTTTCGTTTTATTTAACATTTCTTAGCCATCTATTTAATTCGTTTCCTTTTATTTAAATTATATGCTTCAGACAACAATATTAAAGATCAACTAGTTGACCCGGCACACAAACGTTGCTTTGCCGTATAAATAAATTCTAGTGAATATTTTGGTAAACAATGAGTTAGTTAATTAAAAAATAACTAACTCATTGTAAGTGTGTGGGGATGGGGTATATGATTGAACGAGGAATGGAGCGCTATGAACGATGACGGCCTATAAAAGTAACAAACACCAAATATTCGTTTTTTGAATTATTTGTATACTTTTATTATTTTAACTAATAAATTTCAAATTACATCTGAATCACAAATTATTACAATTAAAAAATGACATTATCAGTCTCTTAGTGCAATGGAATGTACGATATTTTTAGTGAGTCTATCTTTAGCCAACACAAACAAATTGGATTGTTTACCCACGCGAGAACATGCCACGCATAATTGTCCTTTTGAAAACACGGTGTGCACAAATCTAAGCCACAAACAGGCCTTGAGACATATTGATTGTCATTGCGAATGACAATCTAATTGGAAATTGAATCCGTTTGAATTCAATTGGCACATCTGGGAGGATAATGGAGATTCGTGGTAGCAATACATCTTCTCCTCGGAACTTGGCATTCAAAATGCTAGTTTCGACAACGTTTTTCATAAATTTTTAATGAATAATCGCGTGCCATTGTACAGCCGTGGTGGGTTCAAATTACGAAGCAAAATAACCGGAGATATAACCTTCAGTTGTAAATGGTACGGCAAATCCAATGAGTTCACTAACTCTGGACAGCTAAACTAATTTACAGCTTCGTTGGTATTGCAAACTCTATCGATAGATTAGTATAACATCAAGTCCCCAGGCAACAGCTGTTGTATCTTGAAATTCAAATCGTTGATGTCCACATTTTTTGCTGCCAAAATTGCTGTTTCGGCCAGCCACTCATGATTCAAGTATTGTGTGTGTATATCGGGAAATATTTGGTCAATGAGAGCATTTTGCGAGTTAATGATTATACAGAAATAAGTCGGCAATTTTATTCATCCAGTATTTTCATGTACAGCTACTTTTCCGTCGCCGATATCTAACAGTCGTTTTAAGAATGTTTCAGCGGATGGATCTTGAAGCCTTTGAACGCGCATATTTACTTTCAGCTGTACATTTTCAACATTACGCCACAGTAGCGATGATTTCAAGCAAGCGTTGATCTCATCAGCGTACGTTGAACGTGGAATGGCGGGAAGTGTTTGTCTGAAATCACCCGAAAGGAGTAACAGAGTGCCACCAAATAGTTTATCGTTGTTTTTTTATGTCTTTTAATGTCCTGTTCAACGCTTCAAGCGAATATTCGCCTGCTTTCATAGTCAGGGCCGGATCTACTTATGGGCTTAATGGGCTGCAGCCCAGGGCCCCCATTCCTCGTTGAAGATAACAAACAGAAAAAGATGCTTACAATCAAAATAGTAATAAATTTATATATAAACCAGTAAAAAATTACATTCAAAAAAATAAAATACCCGAAATACCATACCAAACTTATTTTTATTTTCGAGAGCAAGAGCACAATTTACTTTTGTTTTTCCGCCTTACCACCAAATACGTGGAAATAAATAATTAATAGACAGAGGCTCTACCAAAGGATGGTGCCGATGAGCATCGAGCACATGTAAAAACATAGTGACACTTTTTCTGTAGCCATTCATTTTTGTGCCCTAGACCAGATATTACAAAGAATTGAAAAACCATAACATATCATAGGCTTTGGGCCCACTAGAACCTTTGGACCCCCCACAATGCGAGGTTGCAGGGGTGTACGTTACGCCACTTAAGTGAAAGGGAAAGAAACTTAGCCAAAGAAAAGGGAGAAATACAGCAAGCAAATATTAATGAGGAAAACATGCAAGATCTCGATGACCAGCAGCCTTCTAAAAATATATTGTTCAGACAGAGGACATTAGTAATGCTTCGACCGAAAAGTGTTTACAAAATGTTGTGTTTGAGTTTAAAAAGTAGGTTGAAGTGGGTTCGTGGTCTAAATCGCTAAGTAATAATTTTATTGATTGTATCCATTCACATGAAATGAGTTATTTTCAAAATAAAAATCCAAACAATATTTATTCTGTTTCGGTAAGAAAATACAAAGGACAAAAAAGATCATTTTCGAATAATCATTTCATTAAAAATCTTTAAAATGGCCAAGTGCTGGAAAGATCTTGGCTATGTTATTCAATCAGTATTGGTATTGTTTTTTGCTTGACCTGCAAACTTTTTTCTAAAACAAATTCTCAAACACAACAGATTTTTCTGATAGGAAACACTTAGCAAGTTGTTAAGAAAATCAGGAAAATTCTATTGAACATAAAAATTCAGTGTTAGTTTGCTTGACACGAAAATAAAATAAGTCTGTTTTACAAGAGAAGGGCTTTGTGTATTAGTAGTACTCCTTTAGGACAGTGGTCATCAAACTTTTTCAACTCATGGAACCCCTAGAACTTGAAGGTACTCTCGTGTAGCCCCTGGAATTTGAAAGTATTTTCGTGGAATAACTTGAACTAGTGCTTTCGTGGAACCCAATTTCAAATACATACGTCAAACAATATGTCTCAAAGTAATATATTTTAAGTAGATCAACATGTTACAGGCTCTTCATGTAAAAGCAATTTAAAAAGTATTTGCACATTAATTATTCAAAAAATTCTAATCTAATTTTGTTAATACAATTTAACAAAAGTCTACGTCTGTTGAGATTAAGTGCAATCGCATTACTTATTCTGAGTTTAATTTACTTTTATACTTTGTTTTTGTAGCCCCTTACGTTGAGAAAAATCTTTCACTTAAACCCAATGTTCTGAAAGGCATAAAAAGGGTTATAGATGTGTGAGAAATCCCGTGTATTTTGCTGAGAGAGAATTTGAAACCTAAAATTTAGAAAATGTTCTTGCTTAAATTTAGATTTTAACATCAACTCTGTTAACATGTTGTTCGTTTTCCTTCACTATAGATGTTGTTTTCCACAAATCTAAAAAGGTGTATTTTCCATTAGAAAACTATTTAGTTTGCAAGACGTGCTAACTAATGAGTGTAAAATTATCTCATGGAACCCGAGACAGTAAACAATAGAATATTCACAATCTAGTAGAAAGTGTATATATATAAAGTTTAAACGTTTTATTATTCTTTTATTAAATGCTCAGTTTTAATGAATAGGTGTGGGGGGGGGCGATGAGCTTTAGATACTTGTAACTTATAAACCATACAGAACGTGAATCCATTTTGCATACATATTAATATTTTCTAGATTTCTTATTGTGACTCGAGGAACCCCTGAATATGCCTTGTGGAACCCCAGGGTTCCGTGGAACACAGTTTGAAGAACCCTTCTTTAGGATGTTCAACCCTCAATGTAATAGCGCCAAATAGGCAGTCAATTTGGAGAAAATATCAATCGAAATTCATACTATACAATTCATTTTATACAGTTAAGTTTTAATCAACTCCAGCGATGCAGTGGCATAGGTGATAGCGTACCTTTTCCCCCGATCGGTCAGGGTTTGAGTCACGCGATAGATAGACTTGCTTTTTTTTCCAATTCATTAAATTATTTTCACAATTAAATAATTTTTCTTATCAAATATTTTATATAAATATAAAATAATTGTAATAATAAATATCATAAACAATTTTACATATTATAAAACTATTTTTTATCTAATTATAAAACTATTTGTAATTATTTTACTTTTCAAAATGCAAAATACTTACATAAAATATCATTTAATGTAATATAGTTTTATAATAAATATTATTTATTAATAATGTTATAATAATTAATATTATAATAATAAATTAATATTATTATATATTTATAAAATATAATATAAATATTTAAATAATTATAGTAATTGTTTTAGTTTTTAAAATATAAAATAATTACGTAAAATATATAATAAGCCTTTTTTAAATAAATTTATTTAATTGTAAAAATAATTAAATGAATTAAAAAAACCAAAGCAATTCAATCGCGCGACTCGAGCCCTGACAGACCGCGCGGAATGCAGGTGCTTTACCTCCTATGCCACTCCATCGCTGGAGCTGAAAAAAACTTAATTGTACAAAAGATGTATGAATTTCGAAGGCTATTTTCTCGGAACTGACTGTCTATTCGGCGCTATTATATTGGTGGTTGAACACCCTAAAGGAGTACAACTCTTACACAAAATCTCATCCCCAAATAAATTTTCTTTGTTGTGTCCTCCCCTTGTTAGATAAACAGTTACAGGAGCAACTAAGAAAAGATACACAATATAATATTACCACAATGTCCTCAAACGTGTTATTGCGGTAGTACAGTATTTGGATATAAGAGGTTTAACATTTAGAGGTACCGAGGAAGTTTTTTAGTTCTCCTCATATTTGTAATTTTATGGGTGCCCTGGAACTGCTTGCGGAGAGTTCGACCCATTCATTCGTGAACATATTGAACAGTGAGAATTACGACCGAAATCGTTATTATCGTACTTATCAAAAACAATATATCAGCAAGTAATCGAGACAACACAAATAAATTACAACTCAAAAAAATAACGGTTACACAACATACTATTCAATTGTGATGGATTCAACACAAAATTTGTGCCACAATGGCCAATTTGCTATTGTACTACGATATTGTTTTCGGGGGGAAATGTATGAAAGAAGTGTATCATTAATAAAGATTAGTTGTCACACTGGTTTATATTTATTTAATTATCTACACGAATTTTTAGAAACAAATGGACTCTATTGCATAATTGTAGGGACAGTCATTTGACAACGTTGCTAATATGTCCGGTTGATATAATGGTGTGCAAGCTCTTCTAAAAGAAAAAAATAATAAATTCGCTAATTATGTATCGTGTGCTGCACATTCCCTTAGTCTGGTTGGTGCAGAATCAGTTAAGGTTGAAATTGAAATAGTGAACTTCATTGGTTTAGTGCAACAAATGTGTTGTATGTTTTATTTTCTACTTCGATCCTTAGATGGGAACTTCTAACTCGTGAAATTAAACTGAAATTTACTTTAAAAAGTTTAAGTCAGACCAGATAGTCTTGTCACTACGATGTTGTTGAAGCCTTAAAAGATAATTATGGTAATAACATGAATATTCTTAAAACATTTAGTAAAAATGAAATTTAAAAATTGATTTTCGAAAAAAGGCAGTAAATTTTTTAAATAAATTAACAAAATTCGAAGCTGCCATTTTAATTATATTTTAGTAAGAATTTTTTGAAACATTCAATTCAGGTAACAAAAAATTACAAAACCTTGGTTTCAACATGTGTGAAGGAAATAATTTAATTATGTCAATAAAAACGTTTATAAGCAATGTACATGAATCAGATAAAAAACTAAAGAAGTATCAAGACGGAGCTAAAAATTAAGTCCTAGTGTAGAAACAGAATATAGTGATGTGAACAAGAGACGGGTTATTTCAAAATTTGCAGACAAATCGACAAAAAAAGCTCTGTATGGCACAGAAAAATTTAAAAGGGACACACTTATTGCTTCGTTAGATAAAGTAACCCTTGATTTAAATAAAAATCAAGTATATGCAGAATATAGTATTTAAATATTTGATGAATTTGCAAGATAAAAGTAAGGAGAACGTCGACCTGGAGAGTGTACTTCCTATTCAGATGAAGACCAACATTTAGTAAATGAAGATGTTCACACACACAACTCAAAACTTATCTAAAACAAACTGAGCTATCCTATACTTGTAGTGATATATTAAATTTAATTTTTGAAAAGAAACTTGTTGAAGTATTTCCAAATTTGTTACCATTTTAAAGATTTTTATAACGCTTCCTATTACTAGCGAAGCGGAGCGTGCATTCTCTAAAATATCCTATATAGAACAACAATGACTAATACTAGACTTACTTATTTATCACTTCTCTCTATTAATACTGATCTCACTAAAGACTTGAGATGAGCAAATAAAAAAATTTGCAGCACAAAAGTATAGAAAAGGGTTTTTTTTTGTAAATTATGTTATTGTTTAGAACGAATTTAAATTGTTTGAAATAAAAAAAAACCTTGAGAGAGAGTTTCGTATATTTAAAATTTTTCCTCACAACATTTTTTTAGGAAAATTGCAAAATGTTTAATTATTTAGGGGGCCCCCTAGGTATCATTAGCCCATGGCCCCCAAAAGTCACGATCCGGCCCTGTTCATAGTGTATTCATCCCAGATGATAATTTTACACTGTTTCAGCACTGTGGCCATGGACGATTGTTTTTTTATGTTGCACACTTGTTTCGGTTATTTTGAATATTTAGAGGCAGCTTAAATGCTAATTGAGCTATTCTGCCTCCATCTAATAAAGTTGCTGCAAGGCCAGATGATGCAACGGCCAATGCAATGCCATTATTTGATCATATTTTGGCTAGAATTAGCGAAATGGGGAATGTTTTGCCAGTTCCACCTGGTGCATCGAAGAAAAGGAACCCTACTTGTCCTGCCGAAACTGAGAGCATAATGCTGTCATAAATGGTTCTTTGTTTCTCAGTCAGTAGTGTGACGCTATGCGAGTAACAAACGTTGCCATTTCTGCAGTATTGTACAACAGTTCACGATTTATTTCAGTGTTCATTAAAATAGATACACTTCGATTTGACGAATGCACACTGAAATGACTGAGTGGTAAATTGGAAATGACTATGCAAATATCCTCGATAGTAATCAGTGCTTCATTGTACCCAGAGTCACTGAATGTTATCGTTAGATCTTTGAGCCGTGTACGATGTCGATGCAATACATAATCAGTCATTGAATCTTTGTGATCATCCTACGACGTCTTTGCTCGGGCTGGGAAACATATAGTCAACACTATAGCGTATAGTAGACGAATTAGTATTGCTGCACAGTGCAATGCTGCTTCAGTAAGCATATTGTCGCACTGGTTGTCGTCTTTCACACTGGCCCATGTGAAATAGCGTGGGTACTTCTAAATGGAGTAGTTTTCGTGCAAAGGCACCAAAAGCATCCGCATGATTACACAATTCAAGAAATTCGGTGAGTGTAGTTTTCGGTGGAATTGTGAGCATTTTTTGAAAAAAGTTTTAAAAAAAACAAAAGTTGTTGCGTACTTAATTTATCAAACACTGATTTTAAAAGAGCAAAGTATGAACTTTTTAGTTCAGACGGTTTAGTCGTCATAACAAAGAATTTTTTTAAATCTGTAACTTTTAAGTAATTTTTTCAATCTTCGTGTAGATCTCGGATAATATTGTTCTAACACACGGAAAAAAAGTTTCATGAGATTATCTTTATAAATGACAAAGTTATTAAATGTTTAATTAAAATAAAGCCTTTTTTGAAAAATCCTAAGAAAAAAAAGTTTTGGATATTTAATTTTTTAAATGACTGATTCTCTAAAAGAGAAAAGTATCAACTTATTTAGTGTAGAATAACGTTTTAATAACACGAAAATAAATTCATACGCAACACTTTGGAAATCATCTTCATAAAAACTCATCAATTTGACTCATTTTTAAAAAAATCGTAAAAAATACAAATAGTATTCTATCGTAAAAAAAGTTATACCGTATCGTGACGAAATAAATGATATTTCCGATTCTGCAATTATTTTTTGTTTGAGTTTGATAGAAACAATTAAATTGTCATTTTAAAAACGTGGAAAAAGTCAGAGCTTTAGATCGCTGAAATTGAAATGAAGCTCGGTGGATAAAACACCGCACAGGGGTAAAACAATTACGCGTTTTAAGGTTTTTAATCAACATCTTTTCAACTAATAGCAATATCGGAATGAAATACAGTTTACGTCCTATTCTCAGACCTATTGAATATACGCACAAAATTTATAAGAATCGGTCTAGCCGTTTCAGAGGAGTTTGCTACAAACACTGTGACACGAGAATTTTATATTTTGAATGCAAATGCAGTTGCGTGAGTCTGTTTTAAAACGAGTGGTCCTGGTCGTGAACTTGTCGACATTGTCGAAGTGTGGGTTCGAGTTTAGGTGACACTGAAGACCCTCCAGTACTTTTCTTCTTGTTTGCATCCTTAAATTAAATTCTTGACCTTGTCATCAGGCCATGGTTATGGTCGCGAATTCGCGACCGACGGTGTTTCTATCAAATCGGAGGATTGAATCCTGGTGTCACTAAAAACACGCTGTGCATTGGACTGGTGCAAGAAAATGTGTCGAAGCTCACAATTTTTGTGTTGAGAGTAGTGTAGAAGTATGGAACGCGGGATGCCAACTTAGAAATCGTCCTCGTCAATTGACCACGGTTAAAAATTATGATATCCGTCATAAATGCTTTCGAGTAGCTTCAAAGGGTGACATAAATAAACAATGAATATTTCTAGAATGAATCTCTTAATATTCAGATGAAGTTATTTGATTTTTAAAATGGCAAACTAGAGGAAGTGTTGTTCAACTGTAATGGGACATATTCTTAAATTAAAAAATAAATTCACTGTTATCACTATGATTCAGTCTCATCTGTTATTTGATTGGTTATGAAAAATGACTAACTCGTAAGCTGTAACCGTTACTAAAATTTTTTGCAGCATTCGGCGGTGGCAATGTTTTATTTGTATTCGGTTTGGAACGTAGTGTTTTCAGTTTTATTGGAATAACATTTGTATATTTTTTTTATAAAAAAATGGAAAATATGGCTGATTCTCAGGATAATGCTTGGAGAACTCACAGTTTCCGCCAGAATGTCAGAGCTAAGATGTAAGTTGCTTAAAATTTGACGAATAATTGTTTTTAGTGAAATGTTGTTATGCATCAGTATTCTATCACAATTTTTTTCTCATATTCCTACTAAGGAGCAAAATTTGAGAAAAGATTTAACTTTTGAAAATTTTTATTGGTTTTCAAAGCATTTTTATTTTTAATAGTTATTATATGGAAGCTTTCAAATAAAACTTATTTGTTCATATTAACTGCAAATCTGGAAGTATTGACGTTTATTCAAAGTAGATAAAAAAAACTTGTTCTTAGTATGATATATATCAATAGACGCTTTGTTCATTGAAAATAGTTTACTGCTGCTACAATGGAAGTTTTGTGGCTATGCTACGAATTATATACAATTTTCTATAAAAATCCTAGGACATCCCCTGATTTTTTTGGTGCTAAAATTTTTCGTAAAATGTCTCAAGAAGAGGAACCACGTTTTTCAAAATAACGACAAAGACAAAAACAATGAGAAAAACGTGGTTTCTAAAATGTAAGAATGGGGGAAAACATAGGCATGTCTTGGGTTGTGTGTGTGTGTGTGATTTAAGTAATGATCCCCCTTTTTACAAACACATTCTTTCCGAATTTCTGGCATCTATACCGCAATACTATGAATCCTTTATTCATACACTAATCAATCATTTCTTTTTTACCTCTTTCATTTAAAAGAAAATCTACTTGTCATATGTCTAAGGAGAAAAATATGGCTTCAAAAATGAGTTCTAGAAGGGAAACATAGGACAAATATTGCACTTCTGAAATGCAACAGTGGAAAATCAGAAGAATTAACTGGAGTTGTCTTGAGGTATGATACGAGTTGGGGGACTTTCGACCATGGACTCCCCCCCCCCTTTGAAAAATTCTTGTGTGCACTACTGGTCATATGGACTGAATTGGCAACCATATGCTTCCTTTCATATGTTGCCAATTGGTTGTGATAATACTTATATTCAGAGCTAAGTTTTACAATTCAGGATTACATTTCTTACACACGTTAACATTTCTGTTTTACATACAGCTAGATTTAATAAAAGTTTGTTTTAGAGTTTGTAAAAATTTATAGGTCATCTATTCAAGGTTCATTGATCTATAAAAAGGGGGATGGATATTTTTATCTATTTTAAGTGGTGGGTGAATGAATGTTGTGCAGTAATTATTTTTCACTTGGGAAGTGACATTCTTATGCTTATATATTAAGCCATCAACCAATTTCACCAAATAAAAAGATTGCCAAATGCTGTCATCTTTACGATCGTTATGTTTGAAAACGCATATGAATGTCATGGTATTTAGTAACATCTTTCAATGTGACAAAATTGGTCAATGGTACGATACTTAAGTGCAGACATTTTCTGCTCATAAACTAAAAAATATTTAAATTGCTGTTCAGTTAATAATTAATGCTTGAATGAACCAATTAATATATTGAGCACTAATTCATATTCAAAGCATGGTCCACTCCATAAAAACTTTTAGGTGCACATTGATTTATTTCATTGAGAAATTCATTCAATTCTAAATAATTTCAAAATATGTAACGCTACAAACATTTCTTTAAAAGATACTAATTTAATTGAATAACTGATATTCAGAATTTTAATAATTTAGTTTTTTCTCTGTATGAAAACTTTTTTATTCACTAGTATGGGTTGTCAAATATGACCATTGTTATTATTTTGCTTAAAATTTACACCTATGCTGTGTAAATTTGAAACTACTTAACTTAAAATGATGCCTGTCAAAGAAAATTCCCTACTATAAAAACAGATACTCATTAAAGAATGAACACTCAGTAACTGTTGGGTAATCAGACATTTAGTGGGAGAGACTATGCTAAGTAACATTGTAAATAGGGGACATATATCCTTTGCTGGGGGGATATGTTCATGATTCTCCATTGTTGATGGACAATTATTTGTATCAATGTTACTCTTTTAATAAAACTTCTTTGTATTATTATTCTATGATAGACATGCTCTATTCATTCTTGAGCTAATATGTTTATCATTTAAATAAAAAATGCTGTCTTTGTATTCTAAACTTTATGGTTGCTCAAGTGATTTTTTTTTCTATTATGGAATTTCGGAAAAGAGGACAGATCATTGACAGCAATTCATTTTTTATCTATAAAATATATTCCATAGTTCATCTCATTATAATATCAATTGGATTTTTAATTTTACTTACTAAAAGGAGAGAGTTTGTTTATGAAATAATAAATTTTTAAAAAACAATATCCTTAACAGACATATATTACTATTACTTATAGTGATGTTGAGACATTTTTCAAAGTTCCAATCATGTTCTTTTACAATAGATGAATAAAATAAAGGAGAAAGAATGCATGTTTTGTAAATCTGTTGGAATAAGTACTATTCAGTGGCGTACTCAGATCTCTAGTCTAAAAAACATGTAGATGTTGTTTCTTAGAAATCTATGGTCTATGGGAGAAGGGGCTCGAACCCCCAAACCCTCTCCTTGTATGCATCACTGGTCATACAAAATATTAAATGCAAAATTATATATAAAATATTAATGATAAATATATTCATTCTTACCAATTTGTTGATATTTAATTCATAAATAACCTCCATAATTTTTGGTAAATCATTAGGTAAATAGAAATGTATAATATTGGAGAGCTCTTTGTTAAACTTATAAAATCATGGATGTATACTCCATGTACTGTGTCTTTATCTATTTTATGCATTTATTTCATTCCTTCATTTTTTAAAATTCTAGTGAAGAAGCTATTAGACAGTCTGGAAATCCAACTACTAAAAGTGTCGGAGAGATGGAAAGTCATGTATTTCAGAAAGCCAAAACTAGGGTTTGTATTTCATTTGCTCTAATTTTATTTCTTTTGTGACTCATATCCATATTACCAGAAAACAGGTTTAATTCCAGGTTATACTCAAGTTGATAAAATTTTGTACAAAATGTTGCACAGATACCTACAGGTTAAATTCCACCATAAAATATGCAATAAATTGAAAGTTTGAACACTTTCTTTTTTAGATGAAATTCATTTAAAAAACCAGTTCTTATATATTTGGTAATTTTTTTCTTAAAATTCATTTTCAATTAGTATGATTCTACATAGTTTGATCAAAACTATTTGTTTTTGAACTGATTGATGAGATCCTTTAAACAGCTTATTGGCATTGAAATAAGCTATATGATTAACAGAAAGTCCAAAAGCATAGAAGTAAAAGAATTTCCCATGAATTGGGTTGGGTGATTTTTTAAAATTGAATCTGTGCATCTTAAACTTTTTGATAAATATATGCTAACTCCAAAGAAGCTAGAACTGCATTTTTTTATAAATGATTTGTGATTTGCATTTATCTCTATACATTGTGAATAAAGGTAAAAAAAAAAAAAAATCATATGTCCGCACAATTAGAAAAGTTGAAATACTGTTTTTGTAAATAGGTTTGAATTACATTGTGTTCTAAAGAAAGAAAAAATTACTATAGTAATTAATGTATGATTCTATTTTCCATCAGAAAAATTTTCACCTAATACATCTTCATCAAAATTTTCCTCATCTATCAATTCATCTGTTAATTGAAAAATAATCAGAACAATGTTTAAAAAAATTTAGAATTTAATGTTGCATTTTTGCAACATGAGTCCTGAATGGGTTAATATATCTTGACTTGTCTTGATTAGTGTATGCATTCAGTGTGAAAGTATTTTATTCAAAACTTTAATATATCATTTCAAATTTAATATACTTTTTGTTCTGTTTATAGTAGTAAAATACAATAACTTTTTTAAGGAGAAAACATTATGAAAAAAGTGATGTAATTGAGGTTTTGTTATTTGATTTCATTGATGATGATGATGGATTCCATGAGAAACTATGGCCTGTCTAATTTTTTACACATATTTTTAACCCATTTGCTCTTTTTAGAACAATATAACTTATTCAAAAAATATGTGAAATTCCCAATTTTTAATTGCATTTTGATTATAAAAATATAGATATGGTTATCCAGTATATGGGTCCTTGAGACTTGATTTCTGGTCTTTGGCATTAAATATATTGAACCTATACTTTTGGAAGGAAATACATAGCATTTAAGATTTGAGGGTTTTTTACAAACATGGTGAATCCGAATATATAAATATATTAGTGTGTTACAGTATTCATTTTTTTTTTGTAACTTAATTGTATTTCAAGTTTTGTATTTTAATGCTACTATTATAATACTTATCAGTTAGAGGGACTTTGGTTTGGCAGTTGCTTTTTTGAGATGTTGCCAGCATGAAAATTGACAATATTATCAATCTATAATTATTTCTGAGCTAAAATCCATTTGATTTGACTCCATGATGCAGAAATAAGTTTGTTGACCTAACAATGAATAAAGTGTAATGTTTGTGTAAACAGAATCCTAGGCCCCACAAGAACCAATTAACTACACAAAGACTAGCATGTACTGATAATTAACCTCCAATGGCACTTCTCACCTACATTCATCTGCATGATATTACTGTTGGATAAAAAAAAAAATTGTCTTCATTCATTGGTAACTTCCAGATGTTTCATTGTAGCTAAATGCTCAAAAAATGTAACTGTGTTATAGAAAGAAAAGAGCAGTAAAACAGTGTTGATATTTGGAAATAGGTCTTCATATTTACATCTGGTAGCAACTGGTGTAAACCATGATGTTTAAACACAGGAGCCAGGATTTGATGTGTTTTCTACGTATTGCCTTCATTGTCCCTAGCATCTATAAATACCATTATTACTTCAGATTTTTTTTTAAATTTTGAAATTAGAAATCCCCCCCCCCCTTTTTTTTTTGCAAAAAAAAAAATAAATTAATAATATATAAAAGTGTTAAGTAGAAAATTTTACTGTGTTTGAAAGACTCGTGTAACATTAGAAAAATCCCATAACACATCTTAAACAGAATTTTACAAAATTTATTTCAAGCTTTTTTCCATTGAGAAATTAAATACATGGTGAGGTAAGAAATTTTTAAAAGTTAGTTGTTCTATTAACAAAAGAGATTAGTTCCTTTAAGCAGTTATGAATACTGATTTTGTTTTGTGATAATATTTGCAAGAAATCAATTTTTTTAACTATTATATATTTTTGGAATATGAGTAGTCATTCTTGTTTAGTTCTTAAGTTTATTTCAGTAATTTTCTCCTCATTTTTAGGAAGAATATCTAGGATATGTGGCTCGTTTAATAATTCATGTTCGAGAAATGAGTAAGTTTTAAATTACTTATATTTTTTAGTGAAACACACATTTTTTTTTAAAACTAGCTTTTCTTAAAACCTGGATCATATATTTACAATAGACATTCATACATGAGTGTAAATTGACATGTTTTATTACCTTTGAAATGCTTTAAATCTACAATTATTATTTTTTTTATACATGAAATATTTAATGTTGAGATATATTTTATTAAGATAATTTATTACTGTGTTAAAATTGTCCAGAACGACCTTTTCTATTTTTAAAGCAAAAAAAAAAAAGTTTTTTGATCTTAAATATTATTTAAATATATATGTTTGATTTTATAAAATGTAAAATCAGTTATATTTTCTAAATTTTTAATTTATTTGAATTAAAATTATTAGAAAACAAATTATATATTCATATAAATTTGATTTTTAAGAAGGTTAGAATTGTTTTATTAATGGAATTAATATTCATTTTGCCAGTTATTAAGAAATTGTAAAGTGAAATGTTTGCTATTGATCGAGTTTTTAAAACATGTTGCAGGTAAAGGGAAAATATTCTTTGAGCATAAATAATTGATTTTGTGATATATCAGTTCTCTATGTTCTTTCTTTTATTATGTTTTACAAGGTTGTGAATTGTAATGTTTTCCCCCTATTGTTTTCTCTCGTGGATGGCTGTTATTGTTATTTAAATTTTTCTGATGTTATAAATTTTAATTTGTCATTTCATGAACCAATATTTCTAATTTTTGCAATAAGAGTATGAATCCTTTATGAGGGAAAAACTAATGTGTTTAATATATATAATTATATTTTTATGATAATACAAAATAATTTTTTCAATTAATATATATATGATTTTTTTCAATATCTCGATTTTTCCTTATAAATATTTATCTATTGCAAAACTAACTAAATTGCTTACAATTTGCTGACTTGTAAATGATTTTAGTGCAATTGTCTTGAAATGATTAGATAATATAAACCAACAAAATATTTTCTAAAATTCTGATAAATATTAAATCTTTTTTTTTTAAAATTATTATTTTTGTGCATTTGCTTTTATGTATTAACTTTTTTAATTGTTACAACAATTGTTCAAAGAAACATGAGATAGAACTGTTGTTGCTAAAAATATTTTCAGTTCAATTGTTAAGTGATAGTTGTACCATGTAAAACGTTTGATTTCTGCAAATACGAGGGTGGTCCCATAAGTACTTGGCCTGATCTAGAGATGGCGGTAGTTGTTTGAAAAATATCACTGTATTAAAAAGTATGCAATCTATAAAGCATATGTTTCAAGTTTGAAGATGCCACTTTGTTTAGTACTTGTTTGGCAGCCATCTATAGTAAAAGTTTTCAGTGAATTTGTGAAAATGGAGAAAATTGGTCATCGTTATATGTTACAATACTTCTATTTGAAAGGCCTTAACCCAACCAATATAAAAGCTGAACTAGATTCGGTTCTGGTTGAGTCTGCTCCTTCGTTTACAACAATAAAATATTTGGTGGCAGGGTTTAAAAATGGCCATGCAAGCTGCCAAGATGAGCATATCAGTAGTTCACCAAATGAGGTGACGACTTCAGAAATGGGGAAGAAAATCCACAAAGCAATATTGGATGATCGTTGACTGAAAGTGCGTGGGCTAGCAGACATAGTAGGCATTTCGTAAAGTGCAGTACATGTCATATTATCTGAAAATCTGAACATGAGAAAGATGGGTGTTGTGTTTGCTCACTCAAGCAAAAACAGTGTCATGAAGATGTTTCAATTGAGAGTTTTGCGACATTTCACAGCAACAAAGCAGAATTTTTGCACAGTTTCCTAACTATGGATGAAACATGGGTCCATCACTTCACACCCTAGACAAAAAAACAATCAAAACAATGGACTGAAAAGTAGGGTTTAGAGCCCCGATATCTCAGTGTTTTTTCCAATCTTGAAATCCCAGGATTTAACTTTTGTCTGAATTATATTTTAAAAATTTTTTCTCATCAAAATTTTCTAAGAATTTAATTCTTAGAAAATTTATATTTTGTTAATGAAATATGCGCATAGAATTTTGTATGCAATTATAATTGCCATAAGTATAAAAATATGTGGAGCTCTCATTTCTCGTATGGGAGAATGTCGCACAGGTCTAAGTGGCTCACCACAATACTTACACAATAATATGAGCAACATCTCAAGAATAGATTTTGTCACAGTTCCTTCTTCAATTAGATTCCGTTAATAGCGAATCTGCAAGAAAAGACTTGAGACACACTTCGATTCCAACTGCATTACTAGCAGCTCATGGAATTGGATCTTCTATTTCAAATAAGGTAATACTTGAAATTGATTCATATTCTGATAATCTGAATCACATTGGATCAATTTATATGCAAAAACCATGAAGTGTAGAAGAACTAGATAAAGTTATCAAAGAGGTATATGCACCAATGCAGTCTATTAGATTTGAGACACGATCATCACAAATTCAAAAAGAAATGTCTTTTTTGAAAAGGAAGAGAGATGTGGTGACTACACGGAAGAACATACTCCTACTTAATGAGGCCTACTAGTATAGAATCCGAATGAGCATTTTCTTCGGCAGGACAATATGTAACAGAAATAATAAGCTGTTTGATTGATGAAACTCTAGATGAGCCATGTTTTCTAAAACCTTAATTTACAGAAACACTAGAAATAAAGAAATGCTCTCTCTTTATTAATTTCATTATGTACTATTTATATAGGTTTTTTTTATGATGAATTAAGTTTTTATTTGTTTCACACATACACAGACACACACATACAATAAAATTTATATTTAACCAATTTTGATTTATTTTTTCAGTTTTATTATGCAATTTAGACTATGCTAATGTGTAAATATGTTTAATAAACTGTCCAATCCTAATCCTGGGACCAATCCTGGGATTTGGAGAATATGTAATCCTGGGATTGCAAATCCTACTGAAAAGGGAGAAATGGCTCCAAAGAATGCAAAGACTGTTTCATCTGCAAGAAAGGTCGTGGTGTCAGTTTTTTGGGATGCGCATGGGATAATTTTCATTGACTATCTTGAAAAAGGAAAAACTATCAACAGCGAGAATTGCACGAACTTGTTGCAAGGTTTGAGCAAAGAAATCCAGCAAAAATGGACACATTTGGCTAAGAAGAATGTGTTGTTTCATCAAGATAATGCACCTGCTCACAAATCCATTATTACAATGACCAAAGTAAATGAATTAAAGTTTGAATTGCTACCTCATGCACTCTATTTGCCAGATTTAGCCCCTTCAGATTATTTTCTATTCCCAAACTTGAAAAAAAATGGCTTAGTGGTCAACGATTTTCCAATGATGAAGTGATTTCGGCAGTTAATTGATATTTTGAGGAGCAAGACAGTTCTTATTATAAATTGGGTATCAAACTTACTGAACATCGCTGGGAAAGTATACAGAGCTGAAAGGAGATTAAGTTGAAAAATAAATATATTTATAAAATATTTTTTTTCCAAAATTTTTGTATTTTCTTTGTTGGGTCGGGTACTTCTGGGACCACCCTCGTAGACATATAACTGTTTTATTCTTAAAAAATATTTACTTTGATCATATTCAAATCCAAGCTTTTAATTGGCTATTTAATATTTGAGTATAATGTAAGTAAAAGGTTAGTATATTTGTTTCTTATTTAACTTGTTTTATGAATAAAAATAATTGGTTCCTTAACTTTTTCCTAAATTGTTGAAATTTCGTATATCAAAGTTTTACCTAATAATTAATTGTGAGAATGTATTTTTGGGCATGTCTTCCCCTTCATTATTTTAATTGTATATTCAATAGATAAACAGTATTCAAACATATCAAAGAGTAGTTTTGATTTTTTCCCGTAATACTTGTATAAAATCTTATTTTAGAAACAAGTTTTCCCTGTTCAAATTTCTTTAAACTTTGATTTTATTATCAAACCTCTGTGGCAAAATAATATAAGAATTATAATGAACGATTTTTTTAGAAGTATATTACTATAATTATATGATTCTTTTAGTGGAGGATCTTACCTTTATAATCATTGGAACACTTATAAGAAAATATCTGTTCATTTATTCTCATATATTCAGTATTTTCAATTAATTTTTTTAGATATTAAAAATTCATGTTTAACTTTCCTTAAGAAGTAATTAGCCATAACTTAAAAATAAAATTTTATAATTATGTAATATTTCTCGGATATATTAATGTTCTAAAACACAAGGTGTATATACATGATCTGTGTGTGTGATATAGTGATTTTATGTTTGGATTATCAGCAGAAATATTATAGTAAATATTTCCAATTTCAGTTTGTAATGATGCTTAAAATAAATATTAAATTGCTTTTTAGAATTTAAAATTTATGTATCAGGGTTTTAAAAGGTGACACACCAATGATGACTTTTGCAGTTCTTATTAAACTTGATGAAATTGATATTGTTATCAATAGCTCTGAGGAAATTGAATTATGTTGATAAAGAAACTAATATTAACTTAATTATTAAAGCTTAGAAATGTTTTCTTACGTTGTTGATTTTTTTCCCTATGGTTTAAATGCAGTATGTTCCAAATTCCATTGTTATCCTGTCATTACTTCAAGTGATATTTATAAGAAGCTGTTTTTGTCTAACACAGGGATGCACAGCCTATGACCCGCGGGCCAAAATTGGCCCACGAATGTCTATTATAAAAGAAGAAATGTCTATTATAAAGGAAAAAATTGCATACAAAAATAGTATTACAGCAAATAATTGTTTTACAGTTGCTCATTAAGTATTTTTTTTAAATTTATTACGCGGCTTTTCAATATCTTTCCTTCATGGCTAACTGCGAGTACGAGTTTTCGTATAGGAGAAGCTTGCGGACGTGATCACCGGAAGCCATTATTTCTTCCATCGCATGATCTGGATGCAGAAAAGGTCAAAGAACAAATGTGTATTCACGCACGCGTGCCGGAACAGTCTCTATTCGAAATTATGCTGAGCCAATCAAAAGTACCTATCGAACTCACGTTTTTCTTCATAGTGAGTGCTATCAGTAATAATTTTAACTTCTATTTAGCTGCAGCGATCATTCTTTTAAACAACCTCGTGGTTTTGCTAGTAGATCGGGAATGTTGAAATCACTGTCACATAGAACGGATCTGATATTCTTTTTTGTTTTCGCATTTTTAGTCTAGTATCATTTATTTATAAAGCCATATAAAATATTTTAAATAATGAGAGAGAGAAAAGGAGATTTTCAAAATCGGAAATTTCAAGAGGCATGGACAGATAAATACTGTTTTATCTATTACAATGATACTGTCACATGCTTAATATGTAGTTGCAAGATTCCTGTGGCAAAATAGTATAATTAAAGCGGCATTATGAAACAAAGCATAAACATTTTGCATCTATGAAAGGATATGAACGATCGCAAAAAATCGAACAACTCAAAAAACTTTTAGTAGTCAAGCAATTTTTTTAAAAAAAAAGTAATGTTAACTTTTAAATTCATATGTGGAAGTGAGCTTAAGTGTCACTGAAATTATCGCTAAAGAAGGTCGGCCATTCACAGATCGTGATTTTGATAAAAAGTATTTGTTAATTGCATATGAAAAACTTTGTCCTGAAGCAAAAAGGAAATTCAAAAATATAAGTTTAAATAGAATGACTATTCAAATAAGAATTCAACAGTTGAATGAGGACATTGAAAATCAAGTAAAATCAGCTGCTTTAAACTTTGTATATTTTTCTTTAGCTGTTGATGAATGTACAGATCGAACATCAGTTACCCAATTGCTTTTGTTTGTTCGTGGAATTGATAAAAATTTTTGTTCTACGGAGAAACTACTTGTAATGTTTCCCATGAAAGGGCAAACAACTGGAAGTGAACTTCTTTCCAGTTTGATACATTTGTGCGATGCAGCTTAATTAAACGTGAACCATTGTGAAAGCATTACCACAGATGGAGCAAAATCAATGATTGGCATGAAAATTGAAATGGTTTCGCTGCTAATTGTGGTGTAGAATTGTTGCAGGTTTATTGCACAATTCATCATGAGAATTTATGTGGTAAAGAATTAGGATTTGCAACCTTAATGCAGTGTGTATCTGAAGCAGTTAACTTTATTCGTAGTAATGCCCTCAAACATAGTCAATTTACCGAATTTTTAAAAGATTTTGATGATATACCTTCTGATATTCTTTATTGCACAGAAGTTAAATGGCTCAACCAAGGAGTTGCCCTTAAGCGTTTGATGGAACTATTTGGTGAAATTGTTACATTTCTGTGGTAAAAATACTAGATGGTTAAAAGAAGTAAGTTTCCAGTATGATTTGGCCTTTTCTTGCAGACATAGCAGGCCATTTGAATGGCTTGAACTACAAGGAAAGAATCAATTCATTTTTCAATTGATAAATAACGTAAAGGCATTTAAACAAAAATTATGTTTATTTCAAAATCAGCTGAAAACTAAAAATTTTGCACACTTTCCCTACGGCCAAAATATGCATGAAACATTTCCACACATGAAGATGCAGTATGAGGAACAAATTCAAATCTTACGCAACACATTTGCTGATCAATTTTTAGATTTAAAAAGTGCCAAACGAAAATTGATGTTTTTTCTTCTCCATTTTTCTGTTGATTTAAATCTAGTGGATGAGAGTATGCAGTTAGCCTTAATTGATTTACAAAATTCTGATGTTATCAAAAATCAATTCAAAGAAAAATCGATATTAAAATTTTATAAAAACTTATCCGAGAATTTTTTGTACTTAAAGCAAAATGCAGCTGCATGCCCCACTTTCTTTGGCAGCACTTACATTTGTGAGCACTCTTTCTCACTAACGAATTTAAACAAATTAAAAATAAGAAATAGAATAGCAGATGAGAACCTTTCTTCTGTTCTACGTATTGCCACAACAATCTTAAGCATGACGTAAAATCAATAACTTCAAATATTCAGTTCCAGCCATCTCATTAAATCTTACAAATTCTAAGTACTAATTTTTTTCAAAATTTAAATTGTGTTATCTATATAATTAGCAAAACTTTTCCTTTGTTATATTGTCACGTAGAAAGGAACAAGGCGATGTTACCCAATACAAGATTTATTTTTTCGTAGTGTTTTACACGGGCAGCACCACAACTGAAGACCTATCCAGCTGCAGTACTTTTATAAACCTGGTGGAGAGTTCTAGAATAACTACCAGGGGAAAGATTAATATAAATTCAATTTATATAATTTGCAAATGTCTGTTATAATAAATAACGAAAGTCATGATTAAATTTAACAAACAAGTATCTGGGAGGATTGAACCCAAGCCACCTGCATGGTAGAGCAGTGCTCTAACCGTTCGGCCACTCAGAGCGTATCAGTTTGTGATAATATAATTTCAAGTTTGCCACCTTTTTAACAGGAATTTTTTTTTGAGCCAAAGTATTTTAATCTTTCCGAAAGTGTTTGTGTTTCATTCATTTATCAACTGCATAATGTGTACCTGAGTAAGTAATAATTGTGATAAATGCATAAACATTGTCATAAAACAGTGTTTTCACGGTTGTAACATATTTGCCATCGCGTAATACTTTGGCCCTCGATACGATTCTATTAAATTTTTTGGCCCCTCATCCTAAAAAGGTTGTGCATCTCTGGTCTAACATTTTCAAACTGGCTGATGAAATATTTTTATTGGTCTGTAATTTCTTTCTTGGAATATTTCAAAACATTTTGCATGAAGTTTAAATTTTTGATTATTAAACAATTGATCATTAGACTTTGCCTAATGTTTACGAATAGGCCCTCCCCCCCCCTTTTTCAGGTTGAAAATTACCCCAGCATTTATTTTTCGTTCTAACTTTACTGTTTATTAAAAATGTTATTTTTTTATTCATTTATATTTGAATCAGTTTATTTTTCCATGCATTAAACTTGCTCTGCATTTGATATCCTGTGCTGTAATGCTAAATTGATGTGAAATTTGCATTTTGTAGTAAAAGCTTACATATTTATGAAATATTTCAAAATTTTAATTTTAATCGTACAATAAATGAATATTTTTATTATAATCATTGAAATATTTTTTATTATATGCATATTTCTCTGAAAATGAGTTAAGATGTGGCTGTTTGACATTAGTCTGGAGAGTAACATTTCTTTTAGTTGCCTTTTAACACTTTATACTTTATTCCTAATAAAATACAGATTTAGTTATATTTTATAACTAAATTCAATATTGTTTATACAGTTAAAAAATGAAGTGAATTTTTGTTATTTTTAATTTATTTTAATTTTCAATTCAGTGTAATGTGTGGATTAATAGTTTGTGACTGCACACACACATTAATATAGGAATCTTGAAAGTTACGTTTTCAATATCAAATTTTTGGCCTCTATTACTTTGTAAATTATTAGAGATGAACACTTTAAAATTTGATTTCACTAGTTTTTCAAGATACAGAAAATCCTAATAATCTATTTTGTTTAATTTTTTCTATAATTACATTTATTAATTTATATAATTTTAAAAAATTTAATATGTTGTACATTGTACACAAACATATAGCAAATTAAAAAAATATATAAATAAATAACCCTTCTCCCCCACCTTCAAACCTTATGAAATTTTATGTAGTAATAAAATTTAAATAAAAAAAAGCCCTTGAGATGGAAGGAATAACAAATAAAATCATCAAACACCTCCTTACCAAACTTGTATTTACATTAACAAACTTTATCAAAAATTTTCTAAATTTGGTTTTTCTCAATGCCATTGAAAAAAATCCTGAGATTCACTATGTAAAATTTTATCAATTTCTCAATAGTCAAAAATGACTAAAGACAACAAGATGTGTGTAGACTATACCATAATTCTCTTAGCTTTCTTATTTCGACACTAACGTTTTTGTTGAAAAATTAACGAAGTGAGAATTTCAATGATTGATGGTTTATGTAAATTGAGGACTTAAAAAATTAGATAAGTTTCTTTTAAAGATTTAAATTTAGCAAATAACACAAATTCTGGGAAAATCTTGAAACCATTTATTTTTATTCACTCTTTGGTTTTGATTCTCTCTTCCAAATTTTCTTTCAATATCCCTGAAAATATTTGTTGTAATTGATCTTGCTTATTAGTAATACTTTTTTTTTGTATTTTTTACATTCAACATCAAATTGTAAACATCACATACATATTCATGTAAAATAACAAAATTGAGGGAAATCTGGAGAGCAAATTGGATTATGAACAGAAAAATTTGATAAGCTTTCTTTACTTCTAATAGCTGTTGCAGCTTGATTGACTAGTTATATTCTTAGGCAATCTTGATTCTATACATTTCTTCTTTTTGATATTTTATACATTCCGAAGAATCTAATTTTTAAATAATAATGTAAATCAAAACTACTGAATAATCCTTCCTATAGTTTTAGATTAGTTTCAGCATAAATTCGATGTTAACTATTTTATAATACCATACTGGTGTTAAAAATGTGAAAGCTTATATAAGTGTATTTTGTTTCATTTTTTTCTGGATTTTATTGATAAAATTGGTTTTAATTGAGAATTGATATTTTGGACTAAAATGAAAAATTGTTTTTTTAATTGAGTTCAGTTTGTTTTATTTTTGCTTATTCCTTTTAGAATTAATGCTATGCATCTAAAGTTCACTAAATAATATCAGAAAACAAACAAAACAGAAAATATAAACAAATTGCTTTTATTGGTTATCAATTATGAAAACTAATTGAAAAATCTAAATTTTTTTAATTTAAATTTTATTTTTTATAATACAAAAATCAACATCTTTGATAACAGACTTGAGAGTATTTTTAAAGTTTCTGAAAATTGTCAGCAATTACTTTTTAAAATAACTTATGTTTTTTTGATACTATTCAAATGAGAAAATCTATAGAGCATGGGTTGATCAATGAAGTAATGTATGAAATGCTATCTGTAACCAATAAACTGCAATAGATAGATGCATATTCAACAAGTAATCAAATGTGTATGGATCATATAGTGTATAAGTGTGTTATTGTGTATTATATTTTTGTTGACTCCTTGAACTTAACAGTTTGTCATAGCAACCATCTTTAAACCCTATGTTTATGCATTAATCTGTTGCCATTGTTTCTTTACCTTATAGTAGTTGTAGGATGCCTAATTCTGTAGGCTATGTGTACTTCATTAAAAGGTAGCAGTTGTAAGCATGTCCTTAGATAATTTTAAGCATACAACTACCTCATATTGACATTGAATCTATCACAGTGATACTAAACCGGTGGCCTTTTCTGAGTGACCCATTGCACTAAAAATTCAATTATTCAAGAACAATGTGCTAAAAATTTAGCAGGAAATTCTATCAATGAAGCAATCAAATATATCAATTAGCTTTTTTTATAGTAGAATGTAAACAAGAGATTTGGTCATGGACGAAAAGGAAATCGAAACTACCCAATAACTCAGTAAAAATTGCATAAAAGTAAATATTTTTTTATGTGTGTTCGATAGAAGTGTTGATAAAGTATTGAAATAAAAGCCAAAAAGGAGAGTTTTAATTATTTTATTCTATATTTTTTTGTCCAATGCTTCTTTAGTCTTTTAATGCCCCCCCCCCCATTATATTCATGTTGTGGTTCGCATGAAATACCTGTCATATGATGTGGCCCAGCAGGAAGAAAGGTTGAGTACCCCTGATCTATCAGCTCATTCACTATAAACATTTTAAATATCTTGCATACATTCATTTACAGGCAGACAAGTATTATCAAACCTTTAAAAATTTATTTTTTAATTTGAGAAATTATTTTTGAAAGAAATTAAATAACAGAATTCTTTCTAGAATTTGTCATTTTATTTTCATAGAACTTGGTTTGAATGCCATTTTCAGTCTTTAAATGTTTTCTTATGGACTTAAAAACCATAAAGCATTTTTAGATGGAATTGTTTTTTTATTCATAATTTAATTGTTGTTGTCGTTTCTAATCCCTCAAAGATCTAGCGGCATCTAGATCAGATTCATGATACCATGAACACTAGCGAAGTCAAGCACCAGTAGAGGACTTTCATAAACATTCGCCTGAGCGAACCCCAAGCAATCCAGGATGTGATCGGGGGATGCCGACTTCAGATTTCATTTTTTGCACAATGAAAAGACTTTGCTTCCTGAGTCGAATGTCATGTTTTTTAGATGTCCACTTATGAGTCTTGAGATGGCCATTTGATCATTTGTCACCCCCGAATTCTAACGCTTTCCCGGGGTCTTCCTGTTGAACCAAGGATGGGCGGGAGGGGTGAGCCAGTCTTGTCTGACTGCTTTTTTCTTTATAGAGAAAATTTCTTTATATGTTAGTGTGTAGTTCCGGTTGAGAGGCTCAAAACAACCTCTTTTAGCCAAGATGTCTGCAGCATTGTTCCCTTGACTAGATTTTTAAGATGGGCGATAATTTGTGTGCCCACAAAGTCGCATACATTGCTCCAGTCCTGTAGATAAGGAATCGAGCTCCGGCTGTCAGTAAGGACCCAAATGTCATTAGAATTAGTGCCGTCAAGGATGGTTTTTAATCCTTCATTTATGGCAATTAATTTGCTTCTGAATACCGAGCAGTTTTCCGGGTTGTGTCTGGAAAGCTGGACTGAAAGACTTTTGATAAAGACACCACTCCCAGCGTTGTTCAAAATGCCTTTACTGCCATCTGTATAAATAAAAATGGAATCACTCAGAATGCCATCTATGACTTCCAGTGCCAACTGTCTTAGGTAATTGGGAACATCTGAGTTCTTGTTCGTGATGGACATATGTTCAGTATGAAAGTAAACTCCGGGTAGGCCATCAATCGGGTTCACACAAGGTCCTAGAGAAGATTGCTCTACAGAATGGGTAATTATTTTCATATTGTCAGCCAAACTGAATGGGCTATTCTTCTTTAATCTTTGGCAATTTATTCACTTGCACAAATATTCAGATGTTCAATTTTGATTTTCATAGCTTCTTAATTTGTTGAAATATTTAACCAAGTTTGAGTTTCTAACAAGACCGAGTGGGGGAAAATTTGCGTCATAAAGTACTATGTGGTTCGGGCAGCTACTTTTTCAAGCCTGTTATGATGGAGCTGCACTTAATTGAACCCTCTCTAATTTGATGAGATTAGTTGAGGAGGCACTGAAATATACAGGGAACCCATACTCAAGGATTGGCCTGATGAGAGCAATATACGTTACCCTGAGTGTTTTTGCATCAGCACCCCAGTTTCTTCCAGAGATGTACTTAAAAATATTCAGTCTCTTGCGACTCTTGTTGACCAAATTTAGTATGTGCCCATTGCACGTGATCTCCTGATCCAAAACAAAACCCAAGTACTTTGGGTGTTTGACATAAGAAAGAGGCTGGTTATTGAAGAGAACTTGGGGGGGCGATAAGAGTACAGATGTTTATTTGTGGTAAAGAACCCTGTGTATGATTTAGAGACGTTAAAAACCAACTTGTTTTCAATTGCAAAGTTCCTTACATCATTTAACATTGAATTTAGATTAGATTCTATAAGCTTCACATCAGAGTCGGAGCACCACAAGATGATGTCATCAGCAAACATTCAAACCTCACACCCACCATCAGATATTATCTTTTCGATCCCAGCCAAGTACAATGAAAACAAGGTTGGGCTCAGTACGGATGATTTAATTACATCCAATGATAACTTGGGAAAAATAGTAAATTCATTACTTATTTGCTAGCTTCAAACACTATTAGCATCTAAATGCTCTAGTTGATAAATAACAAAATTTGACAACTTATATATCAATATTAATCATGATCTTTAAACTACAGAAATATTTTTATATTAAATCCCGTAATGCTGTTTTTTTATCTATTGATTTTTTTTCACTATAACATACTTTTTAATTTTTTAAAAAGTTATTTTTGGAATTTTTGGAATTTAAAATATTTTTAAATTCTGAATGTTGGAGCCAAATTTACTTTCTATTTCATTTTGTTTTACAGCCCAGATTTGAAACCTTGATTAAAATATTGCAAAAATTTGATAAATAACTTAAGATTACTTCTTTGTAACATCTTTTGGATATATTACTTTTTAATAATTCTAATACATATATATATTATTTCCCCCTTATATTGTTAAGCAATTTTATATCATTTAAACCGTGCTAAAATAAATTTTCATTTAAGATCATAGGAGTTATTTTTGATTTTTTCATTTAAGTAATAGATAAGCAAATTAATTATTTCTTTTTAACTAAAATTTATTATTGAAGTAGTATAAAATAAGTTTTTAAATAGTGATTTCTTTATATTTTCATGCTATGTTTCATGTTATTTTAGGAAGAGACCACTGGATGTTTAAACGTTATTATTAAAAATAATTGAAAAGTGAATTCAGCATATCGTATTTCTTCCTCAATTTCTCTTTATTGAAAATATATTTCTCAAACTTTGTTAGGCTCACTTTTCAAAACAAACGAAAGAAAAATGTATTTGTTATATACATAAATAAAAATATTGGCAATATTTTCTGATCTGTGTGGTTTGCTGTATGCTTTTAAAATATATTTAGTGATGCATCTTTTTCTTAATAAAGTTAAATAATTTTTGCTGTGATTATAAATTGTTCTATCAAATTAAACTTGTGACTTTGATATGTATTTGATTGCACATGAAACTTGCTTTTCTAAGTAAAGGATAAGTTATTTTATAATTTAAAATTCCAAAGCTATATTTAATAAATTTTATAAGATTTGCTTCAACTTTTTCAAATGCAGTAGATTATTCTAGGTTTGAAAAGGGGCAGAAAATAAAATTTGAAAAAGAAGCAAATTTGTTAGAAAAACTAATTTAATTGGTGCAATATTAACTTTTCCTTTAGAAAGCAAAAATTCCTTCTCGCATGTTATAAAAAATACCAAAATAATTGCATTATTACTTTTAAAACTTTGCGATGGTTGTTAAAAGTCAGACCCCCCCCCCCACACACACACTGTTTTGTTACATTTTAATCACTGAGATTTAAAGAAAACCATATTTATCAATGTATACTTTTGAGTTTCACAGAACTATAATGAATTAAATGAATGATAAATTAAAGTAAATAAAAATGAGTGCATTAAAACTAATGACGCACAATAACCTGCATCTTGTTTTGAATTTAAGATCATCAAACGAGATAGAGATACAGTTTTCAGTTTCGTAACGTGCACCCCCACATCGTGGAGGGGGTTAGAATTTTGAGGCCCCAAAGCCTGACTGACGCTATGAACGGGAGCCCCAAACCTCACTTTGCCTAATATTCTCCTTCTTCCTCCTTCAGTTATTTAATTCATTGAATGCAATTCAGTCATACGGTCTGAATTGCAATAAAAAGACTGTAAAATGCAAATGTTATTTTGTAAGGAAAAGCACAAATTTTACTGTGTGAAATTTACTATGTAGCATTATCAGAAAATCTGTAAAATAATTTATTCAAGGTAGCATTCATTATGTGTTGAAGTAAAGTTTAAAGTGAGTAAAATCAAAATTTGCTTAAAATTATACATAAACTATAAAGCTTTAAATGTTTTAAAACGAAATTTATCGTATTCCGCTCCTCAATCATTAGCAGTGTAACAGTGTCAGTTTTAGTGTTGATTCAGTTCTCATATTTGTGTAATTTTTAAAACATATTTACATTTTTGAAAATTATTTGCAACAGAAATGTATGGGACAAAAAGAAATTTTTTGTATTTACTTTAATGAAACAATTTTTTCCTTTTTAAATCTTTTAACTTGAGCTCTTTTTTTCCAAAGCAATATTTAATTATAAAATACAACCGAAATAATTATTTTATCAAAAAAAATTGTCATGCGAAAACTATTTTAGGTCTGTTTAAAAATTTTTAAAAAAAAATGGGGGGGGGGGGGATTAGTCATCTTAATATTTAACATTTCATTAGTAATTTCTAAGTTTTTGTAAAAGAGCTGTTTAAAAAAAAATGCATGTGTCGGCCCCGGCGCACGACTAGAGTTTACTCCTTAAGTACGGTTGTCTTTGATGATGTAGTAGGTAAACAGGGTAAATAAACGCATCTCATAATACTGAAACCATGCATGTATTTTCCTCATTCTATTCACATTTTTCATATTGATTCGGTAAAATATATGTATAACAATATACGTCAATTATGTGACATTAATATATATTACTCATAGTACATGAGTACATTGTTAAGAAGCTTGATTTACTTCTCTATTAATATCCCTTTGAGTATTAATTACATTAATACTCTCGCCATTATTAATCTCTGTGGCATCTAAAGTATGATACGTGAACGTCGGTAGATATGTGATTTACGAATCGTGAAAATCTTGCATCAATGGTTGTTATTGTACATAGTCGACCCCAGTACTTTACCAGAAACGAAATCCAAATCAAGCTCTGATTTTAAAATTTGGACTAATCCCAATCTTACATCTTTATCGAAATCAATATTGAAATCGCATCGCCACCAAGTATAAGTGGAAGTACGATACTGTTTCCCCAGTAGTTTAGAACCACCTTCTGTTTATGCTAATAATGTCTCGTGAATATAATCTATAATGTCAGTAACATTCTGATTGACAGAAATATAAACTGCGACGACAACAATGGGTTTACCTTTAGGTAAAGTGCATCTCACGGCATATGTATCTCTCAAATTAGATTTAGTTTGATTAACGGTATTCTCACAAAATCGTCAGGATTGCCAATCAACTTATGTTGTGAATCGCACACGTTTTGATAGATGGCGATCCCCTCCCCACGATTAAGACTGGGTCGACTATTCTGTATTATGCGTTTAAAATTTTCAATTTCAACTAATTCCTCATTGCGAAGCCATGTTTCTGATTATATCAAAATGTGTGCTTTTTGCACAATACTACCACGGAGATCCCGTGCATGTACCCGGAGACTTCGGCAGTTGATAGAAAAGAGAATCATATCCTTCTCCATTCATTTTATTGATCATAATTTGATCAATTGTAGTAAGAGGAACAGTAGAAAGCCTTGTAAACTCAATCACCTTTGTCCGGAGGCTGTTGCTGAATGTTGAAGAGACCGCTGCAAAGGGAATATTCTAACGGAGTATATTGGTTGTGTTGTTCAAACAAAGCTTATTTTTGATATTCATTCTTTGTTACTTTACTATTCAACGCACCAAAACAGTATTAAATACATACCGCCAAATTTGGCGATTTTCAGTTGTTATAGTCAACTTCTTTGTCAAAAGAGCTAAGGCATGAATTATTGCAAAGCTCAAAAACCGATTTTCGACGCCAATTACGCAAAAAAAAAAAAAAAAAAAAAAAAAACGCTAGTAAATGTAGTTTGCGAATTTTTTTTAAAGTTAAAATTTTTTTGAGGGTTTAATTTTTAAAATATACTCTCCGAATTTCCCTCATAGATAACAAATAACAGTAATTTTTGAACAAAAAAATATAAGAAAAAAACTATTTAAATTATTTCTTGTAAAAAGAATGTTAGACAAAAACACAATTTTTTTTTAAATCCGTAATTTTTAAGCAATTTTTTCAATTTTTGAACAAAATATGGATAGCAACCTTTGACACTTGGAAAAAAAAGTTTCGTGTGATTATGTTTATAAATAACGAAGTTATTCAATGTTTAATTAAAAATTTTGGTATTTTTTGAAAGTTCGCAAGAAAAAAAAAAGTTTTCAGTATTTCATATTTTAAATCACTGATTCGAAAAGAACATAGTATGAACTTTTTTACTATAGAATTTCGATATATTATGATGGTAAGAAATTCGTACTGAACGATTGAAAAACTCTTTTCATAAAGATGCATCGATATTGGCTCATTTTAGAAAAAATCCAAAATTTCGTTATTTTGTAAAAAGAATTATACCATATCGTGGCGAAATAAGTGATTTTTTGATTCTGTAATTATTTTTGTCTGGTTTTGGTAGAAAAAGAATGATCACAATTTTAAAAATGAAGAAAAAGAAACTCTTCCTTCTTTCTTAGGATAAAGATTTCGCGAAGAAGAGCGTAACGCTTTTTGTTAACGCTTTTTTTAAATTTCGCTCCTCATATTTCCATACACTGTGGGCTTTATACGAAAATCGATTCTTAAGGGGTAAACTCCAAAAATGATATAAATAAACAGTGTGTGTTAGTATGCTCAAAAATATTTATAATGTAAAAAAATAGTCTTGGTTAGTTCATAATATTTCTGCAATGAAAAGAAAATTTAGATAAAAAATATTGCTTTTTATTATTTATGATAGTAAAATCTGTTTTCAATCAAGTTTGTATTGAATAAATATTCCAGGTGGAAATAAAAGGAATGGAAAATTATTAAGTTCTTGTTGATTGTGCAGTTCATTTGTTTTATAATGTCAAAATTTATTTTTTTATTTTTATGTAATTTTGGAAAGACTTATTTCAGAAGAGAGAGAAAGAGAGTATATTAAAACATAAAGTCTCGCTTTTGTCTTACAAAATCGAACAAAAGTTATAGATGCAAAGACACAATGTGTTTCTACTTACAAATATAGGTATTTTTATTCCTATGTAAAAACGCATCATTAGAAATAGTTTTATATTTTAGTACACACACAAAAGTAATTCCTTATCGAACTTATGTTTTTGTACATTCCGAAAACTTAAACAAAAATGCGCTACTGTTTGTATTGGGCTGTTGTAGAATATGAACAACAGATTATAATGTTCTAAAGATTATATATTTATGCTATAGCTTTTTCTATTTATTTTCATTTATTAAGTTATAGCGTTATAGAAGTAACACATTTATGATTTTGCTGTTACGCCCTTCGACTATCCTTTTTTAAAAACATTTTGTTGTTAAAGTACATCCACCACAAAATTAAGCAAGCACAAAGCGGTAAAAAGCGAAAAAACGGCAAGTACAGCTTTTATTGACTCGAAATAGGTAGGAAAGCAGCAAGTATGTTTATGCATGAAACAAAGCGAAGACTTATGCATAAAGATGAAAACAATATTGAATTTTCATAAATTGTAAGCGGAAGTCAACAAAGTGCTGTTTAAATCCTAAACCAACCCGACATTAATAGGACATATAAGCATCCCTCATGCTGATATAAAGTTTACAGCAAGTGAACTTGCTTTCTATGAGACGATCAATCATAATAGAGGAAAATAATTACCATTTATCTTGCAGAGCAGCTTGCAACTCTATCAAAACTCTATTGGGGTTGGAAATTACTGATGCAATATGAACGAAGGCATCCAATCCCCAAGATTTTCATTGAAATCAAAGTCGGGCAAGTACATCAGCCAATTCATTCGCGCAATTCCCTTCCTCTCCATGTAATCGTCGACGATGTCAGCTCTATAAGGACGCGTGTTATTATTTATTAAAACGAAAACAGGAACACAATTGCTACAGCGCACAATTACTGTGGGTGCTAGGACTTGATTCCCATACCAGACAGCCGTCACAAAACTCCCTTTATTGATGGACAGGTTGGTACAAAATTCCTGTCCACACCATGATGCTTCCACCTCTTGGAATGCCTGATGCCCGATTATGTCTTTGGGTCAACTGCGTGTGCCTTGTTCTCTTCAGACCCTTACACATGTCCTCTGACTCCAAGGTAAGCATTCATTCCATTCATGCGTAGCCTTTGGCGCACGACAGTAGCAGATATCGTCGTACTTACGGACGCTGCAAACATAGATGTCAAATGTGTGGCAGAAAAGGAAGGACTTTCACATTTCCATTCTTTCTTTAGATTACATCGGAAATGTTACTAATTTAAATCCACTACGACTAGCTATAACGTAGAAATATAACAACGACAGAAATTGAGCTCAAACATGAGTAAAACAGAGGTTTGGAGAACAAGAACCTTTGCTTTCGGAAATACCCTTGTAACTTAAAAACTATTTATTTAGGGAAACTAGCATTCATAACATTTCTCAGGATTCTAAATTTATCATATTTGGTTTCAATCCAGGAACAAATAAAACGAATACTTAATAAAAAATTAGCATTTTTCAATTAATGTTGCAAAGATTTGAAAAATGATACTAAAGTTTTAGAAGGTCGATAGAAAAAGACATTAAAAAATCACACATATGGATTTAACCGTGCAATTCTAAATATAAACAACTTTCTGTAAGCAAGAAACTGCTAAGGCGCGTACGTGGTCCGTAATGTGTTCTTGCCGACTTAATTTTCGAAATAATTTTTCGCACATTTCCAAAATAAATCTTCTGTAATTATATTTTTATTTTTTGTCTTTTTTAAATTTAAAGAAGCCATATTTTAAGTTTTCTTCTCTTTTTTAATATGCAATTGTCACAAGGAATTTATTTCATGCAAAATAAATTTGATCTTAACTTTTTAAAAATGCTAGTTTTTGCATGAAATTGTATTTTTTTTTCATTTTTATTAATTCAAAAAAATTTTTTTTGTATCTGTTGTGTAATTATTTAATAGTCACAATACAATTCATTTTTTGCCGCTTTTATCAGAATTTTTTTCTTAAGTTCTTTTACGAAAATATTAGCTGTAATAATTGATATATATCTCAAACTCTAACACAATCCATACTATGTTGTTCATTGGCTGGGAAAGAAAGTAATTTTCTCCTGTGGCATAAAATTTCTTTCAAAAGATCTTCCTGTTATAAATATTTGTAAAAAAGAATAAGAATAATTAAATACCCCCTCACACATCTCCTTTTACATAGCATTTCTCTTCTACTATCTTTTCTACTGCGAGGAAAATCATGTTTATTATTTTTTTCTCACAAAAAAAAAAAGACAGAAAACTTGAGTATTACTGAACCTGACAAAAGATTTTTTTTTTTTTCAAAAGTGATTTAAAAAAGAAAATGATTTCCCCAAATTTGTACTTCTAAATATAGAAATAGTTTCATGTAAATCATGTGAAATTATTTTAATATGTTCAAAATGGATCGGTTAATAATTGTAAAATTCAATTAACAGCAATTCATTGAACGTTGGTTTAAATCGTTATTGATAATTGTGTACAATTGTGTTAATAATTCAAAGTGTCTACAAAATGTTCGTGATAACATTTATTATGTACCAATAACTGGGCTGCTAAAATATTTATTATGAGCAGTGAGTTTGCCTTCTATGAATTAAAAAGTATACCAAGTACTTAAACTGCTCTGATCCCCCCCCCCTCCGTGACTTTGATACATTGTCCAAAATATTTTCATAAGTCCATCACATACTTATGAGGTTCATAGTATGAAAAAATTATTCATTACGTATGTAATTTTTTTATCTTGTGCAGTTACATGTTATTACAACTTTTAAAATCGTAAAAAATGCAATGATTATAATAATCAGTTGAATTGACGTCAGATGGAACCATTTACTCTCCGCATTGCCAAATTTTTCCAAGTTGGGAAAAAAAAACAGAAAAAATTAACTTAAATAAAAACAAACGTACAAATTGGACCGCGATTACTTTTGTACTCGTTTTTTTTAACACCAAAGATTTATTCTAAGCGCAACAATACCAAAACTTTTAGACTTAAGAAATCATACTATTTCATGTATGATTTTATTTTAGTGTTTGAAAATTGATTGAAATATGTAAAATTGTGGTTGATGCTTTTCTTTTAAAGTTACTATTATTAGTATCGAATTGTTGCATTGTTAACATTCCTGTGCCTATTTCTTTCTACGTATATATCTGAACGATTGCTTACTTTTCTCCCTCACTCTTACTATCTTTTCTATCCATTCCTGTCGACTTGCTTTCTTTCTTTTTTTACATATTCTTTCTTGCCATTGGATACAGATGCGGCCAATCCCGTCATCGTGTAGAGTGCGCTTGCTCTGTCCTATGTTATTTCATCGTTGCCTCCGAGAGAGGGATGCTTCCAGCATTTCTTTTTATTTGGCGACGCATCGCTCTTTATTTCAGCGTTGAACAGCTCTTTTCTGAGAATAGTGGTTTCGATTTCTCTTTACAAATGACCTTTTAAATTTCAAACTTGATGAGATCACATGATCAGGAAATCGAATAAATGATTGAAAAAAGTTTAACGTGTTCGATACAAAAAGCCATAGATCATGTTCAAGAAAAAGAATAAATATCGTATTATTTTTCAAAGTTTTCAGTTAATTACCGAAAAATTCTGATTATAATAAGAAAAGAAAAAATGCGATTTCAATTCAAATACTTAAACAAAATTTTGTTAAAAAATATTGTTTTTGAAAGAAGTTATAAAACATTTGCCACACACACACAGAGAATTGTGATTGAAACAGTAATTGCTAAATATTATTGAAAATAAATTTTGTGTTCTCGTTCGTAACTCAAATTGTAATTTTAATATATTCTATGAATCATTTTGCTGCTTCTTATTTTATTTATTTTAATCTAAGTTTCTTTTAGAAGAAAAGGAAATGTGGTTTATGTAGAATTATTGTAACCACATGTGAGAAATGGCGGATGGGGAGGGGAAGAAGTAGACTAAATATAGATCTAAGATACTTAATTTCGAAATTATTTTAATTTTATTACTGATGTTTTATAAGGTAATTTTTAGTAAATCTGTACTAATCTCTGCGTATGAAGAAACATACATGGAACAAAATTTTTCCTTGAGAAGTTTTTTTAAAAAAATGAATCGCGACACTAAATATCTTGCGTAATAGGTTAATTATTCAGTACTTAACTTTTTTTTAAATTATACTTGACATCCCTTGCTATATTAACTAGCGTATGCGTTTTGTAAATAAAGTTTTTCCCCCGACATGAAAAAAAGCTACAGGATTAGACTTCAAAATAGGTCAGTGTTGCTATGGCAACATTGCCTTTTTTTTGTATCTTGTTTTTTCCTTGTATATTTTAGTTCTACACTTCTGTATGTTATGGACATGCGGAAATATTTAGTAGATTTAAATAAAATTTTAAAATTAATCCTGAAAGAAAAAAAAAAAACTGAAAGAATATCATTTATGTATTATACATTTTTGCCTGTTTTTATAATATTGATAGAAATTTTTTTTCCCGTTGAACTGTGATCTTTATTTGTGATTTTTAGCGCGTTTTTCACGTAGTGGAACAAAAGCGCTATTAGGACGCAAATTTCGTCTTCGTTCCATATTTTGTCGTACCTTTTTCTCGGCCAATAAGCAACCAATTGACTTCGGTTTTTCGGCAATTGGTCGCATTTGTGCCCTAGATGAGCCGAATCATATTTAAATTTTCCCATAGTTTTCCCGAATTTTCCTACAAATTTTCCTGAACTTCGCTAGGTTATAACAAAATTTTCTCAAATTTTGCATTTTTATAGTGCTGATACAGATTTGTCATTATTTCTTTTCAGCTCAATAGTAGTACATTTAGAGGAGTGGTACAGTACTACTTTCTGTTAGTAAAAAGTTCATTAGTTGCATTATTGTAAAATACAACATGTGAAAAACGCGCTAAAATTACTTGGCCATGATTGATATCTTGTTTGTGTTTGTTGCAATGCAACGCAAATCTCTGAAAACAACGCTATTTTTTAAAAAGAAATAATAAACAATGCGGCTTATATATAGAATATCAAAAAGTTACTGTGTTTCATTTTATGTATAAATTTTGCTTTAAAAGAAGCTATTACTACATATAAACAATTTTTATCCTTTTCAGTTGGGTGAAAACAAATTTATTATAAGTTTCATATGGTTTTTTTTCTTTAATTTGTTTGTGTGCAAAGGAACAAAATTTTAAAATATATGCTCAAAATAAATTCTTTCCATATTAAAAAATAACATTAAGACAAAAAAAAAATCGGATTTCGTATATTTTTAATGAAACAAAGAAAAATTTTTTTTTCCAAAATGTGAATTCTTTTTAAAGAGGCAAGGGTGACTTTTTTTCAATAATTAATTTGGGGACTACTATAAAACTATCCAAAAGTTTTTAATCAATTGCTTCCTAAAATTATGTACATAAATTTATTTCATTATTAAAATTTTATGATTTTTTTCCATCATGTTTTCAGTATTCATGATAGGTGTAAAAAAAAGAACTTTTATTTCTGTACGATACAGCACGAAACTTGAAAAGAAAAAATTGTACAAAAGATGATTTTGTCTTAAGATATATTTCAGCCATTTTGTGGAAATTATTTGTGTAGAGATGAAATGACATCTAAAGGAGATGCTATATCCAAACTGAGGTCTGGGGGGGGGGATCAGTTACTTTCTATTTCTGTTTGTGAAGCTTTTTTTTCATCCCCCCTCCCTCTAACCGAGCAAGATCATAATTTTATTTGCTTTTTTATACTTAATTTTATTAGGTATATTTACTTTAATGAGAAATTGGCTTATAGATTTTCGAATGGTTACGATAATTGTCTGTCAAATTAACATGGAAAAATTACTGGATTGTAAAAAATCGAACAAATTCGTGGTTATTCAATAACTAGCTGAAATACGCAATGTTGCATAAGAATTGAAGTTTTTATGAAGAATAAATAAAATGTTATGCAAAAAGAAAAATCACACACACAGAGAAACTTTTTCGTACTTTATTAGTAAGATTACGTTGCAAAGGAAATGAAGGGTAATTAATTGTGTGAGTGTATAAAGCTCTACATTTCTTTTTTAAAACATCTTGTGTACTATCAAAGGGTATTGACTATTTTTAAAAAGCAAAGTGAGACCACTAATCAGCTTTCAATCTCTTTGATTACATGAAACTAAAATTCTTTTTCTACAACGGTAGAAATATTCAATATTTTTATCGAAGAAAGAAATTCAAAATCAGTAAAAAAAAGCAAAATAATAATTATTTTGCAGTTAAAAGTACTAAAAATTTCTATAAAAACGGTTAGATCATCAGATTGTTATCGGAATTTCGGAGAGAAGTGTCGGTTGGATTGCTTGAATGCCGATGTAATCTGTAAAATAAAAGCATAAAAGTGTAGTTTTTCGAAATTTTTTATAAGAAGAATTAAGAATTTTATATTAATTTTTTCGACCTTTTACTTGCTTTCAAGGCTGGCAGTGCAAATTTTCATCAAAATTGGACTCCAAAATGTACATTTATTATGTAAACTATTTACAAATGGTTAAAAGCTGCTCTCTGTCAGCAATATTTATAATGCTGCATCAAGCATCTTTTTAAGTTACCAACTTTTCAATTATATTTTTATCTTGAACCCCTTGACTGCCGATTGAAAATTACGCGTTTCGCTCCCCAGAGCCACCATTTTTCGCATAGTCGCGCGCCGTGACGCACATAATTTTTCCGGGGGGGGGGGGAGTATCCAGGCTCAAAAGTACATCATTCTCGTTTCATATCTCAATACGCCGTCAAAATATTCTTTTGATTTTTTTTTTTTTTTGATTGTCGAAAACAAAAACAAAAAATTGCACAGAATAAATTATTGAATAAATAATAAGCATTAATTAAATTATTAATATCAAATGCTTAATTAAATTGTACATAATATATACGTAGGATTCTTTCGCAATCGAAAAAAAAATCAAGGGTTGGGGTTCCGGATCCGTGCTACCCCCCGTGTGCGTCACTGGTCGCGCGTATGCAGTGTAATTTGAGGGAAAGAAAAGGTACAGGTAAACAAAATTTTGGCAAACGCTGACAATGTCATTTTATTATATTTCCAATGCCGTCACACTATTTTTGAACAGAGCTAGATAATGCAAAGAATCGTACTTTGGTAGAACGGATATATCCGTCCACGGCACTTTACACACGGGTTAAGTGAGACGAATCTATACGCCGGCGGCCAGTAAAGGGGTTAATACTCAAGTCATTCCAGTCTCTCTAGTAGTTAATTAAAAACTATAGAAATGAAAAGAGTTTTTTTGCATGTCTCCTTTTGATTTGTAAAAAAAAAAAAAATAATTCCAAATATATATATAAATACGAGGATAAGATGAAAAGTCCTTGGCCTAACTCAGAGGTGGCGTTCCAACCAGCAAAAATATGTTTCCTGCCTGGGTGTATGTGTCATTAATTTGTACGTCAAGTTTCTACTTGTTCTCGCACGTTATTTACACGAATTTTTCGAGTAGACGTCTTCGTGTTTTTTTGTTAGAATGGATAAACCTGAATATCGTGTGGTCGCAAAAATCTTCGTTTTGGATGGATTAACCACTAAGGAAATTCATCCGAAATTGACTAAAGTTTACGGAGATTCTGCTCCTTCCTTGTCATTCGTTAAAAACTTGGCAGTTGAATTTATACGTGGTTGCATGTCCCTCGAAATTGACCCTTGTGAAAGACGGCCAAAAACCGCAACCACACCGGAAACCATCGAAAAAGTGCATGACATGATGCTGATCGATAGGTGACTGAGATAGCTAAGTCTGTGGGGGATATCTTAAGAAAAGGTGCGAAACATCGTGCGTAAAGATTTAGGGATGCGAAATCTCTGCGCGAGATGGGTGCCGATTTGCTGAATGCCGATCAAAAGCAAATGCGCAAACTATTTTCGCAACAACGTTTGAACCGATTCAAAAGGGATCAGATCGATTTTGTGCGGTGACTTGTCACCATGGATGAGACATGGGTCCGCCACTACACAGTACTCGAAGCAGTGGGTGATAAACGGTGGTTCAGCTCCAAAAAAAAAAAAGTCGATCGCATTTGACAGAAAGGTCATGACTAGCGTGAAAGCCAGGAAAGCTGTGAAAATATTCATCTACGACCATCTCAATTTCTTCGTTGGACGCGAAGCGCTTCCCAGAAACAATTTTCTTCTAGATTAGTAACAGATGGAAGTCTGAAGGTGGCAAATCAGGAGAGTAGGGGGATGGCCGAGTAAATCGTACCCCAAACTCCTCAGTTTTCCCATCGCCAATACACCTTTATGTAGAGGTGCGTTGTCCTGGAGAAGGATGATTCTTTTCTTCTTCAAGCCAGGCCTCTGCTCGCGAAATTTGGCATTCAGCTGGTCAAGAAGGCTGGAGTACTATTCGACTATAATTGTTCTATCTTATTCAACAGTAATTAAAACAACATATGATTTAAAAAAAAACATTTCATTTTGGGGAAATGGAAGTTTGAAAAGTTATATCGTATTTTCGAAGAAATAATAAATTGTAGATTTCGAAATACTTTTTAGTACTTACGTATTAACCACGTGTCAGTAATTTATCCTTAAAAAAGTGAAACATCAAAAGTATGGGGCTCGTAATATTTAATTTCCTCATCGTTCATTGAACATTAATTTCTAAATTATTGACTACGAGGGCGAGGTGAAACCTGATCTGATAAGGAAATACTATGATTTTCAATTAAAAATGATTTTATTTTTCTACGTAATCTCTCTTTACTTCAACACACTTGGTCCAGTGTTTCTCCAACATCAGTATTCCTTCCCGGAAGTGGTTTTTTATGCTCCAGCTTTTTTTCACTGCTTTTGAATATAGGAATTTTGGTTTGCAAATATTGGTCGCAACGTTTAAAAAATATTTGTTTTTGAACCACCACAAACTCCCCTATTCCAAGGAAGAAAATCTTCTTGTTACAAAGAGAACTATATTTTGATAAGATTGCATTACTGCAATTGAAAAACATCTGCGCTGAATGCTGTTCGGAAAATTTTGTTGTCATTGGCAGTCTCTAGTTGAGATTCGGAAATATTTGACGGGGGCATGTGCTGTAGCCATTTTGGTCAGTAGTTATTTGTGAACTTGGGTATAATTTACTATAGAGCTCTTTCACTTAGTTGTTCCACACTGGGATAAGCTACCATCTAATTTTTGGAGTACCACTCCTGCTACAGCGGTTTAGTTGTTGCAGCTTTTACTGTGTAAGATTTCAATAACTTATCCTCGGGACGACAGCTGAACTGAAAAGGAATTTCATCTTAAACCAATTATTAAGCGGTTTTATTCCTGTCATTGCTAGTTTTCACCTACGGAAGAAAGGCCACCGCAATGTTAACGTATGAAAATCGTTAAAAATGAAATATATATTTTATTATTATTATGAAAAGTCTACTTTGGAGTTGCAATAGTTTCCCCCTATATATACTTACAACTGATTTATTAACTGGCGTTTAAATTTAGATTTTCCTCTCTTTATTTCTACATAATTATTTTGTTGTAATGGTTGTAAAGTATGTAGAAATTTTGAAGGAATTTAAAAGTTGGATAGATAAAGAATTAAAATTTATCAACATAAGTTGTTTTATATGCATTACATAGATAATTTAATAAAGATGTAATATAAATCAGTTCAGAAGTTATTCAGGTGGTTCAAATCAAACACTCGGGCCAAACTGGGGGCTCGGAAATTGAATACTAGATAGTAGTACGGCCTGGCACTGGCTGAGTATGCACTTACTTCATGGAGTCTCAGACATTCGCACAATAAATGACGATTAGTGTTGTAAAAATTAGCTACGGTGCACTCGTCAACCAGACCTGCCATCTCAACTTGAGACTGCAATGACGTAAATGAAAAACGTTAGAACTTTTATTCTACTGGAAATCTACTATCAATTTAAAACAACCTTCTCTATGTGTTGCTTGGAAAGTCCATCAGTAGCAAAAGGATTTTCTTTCTTAAGAGGGGTATGTGGCGACCCTCTTTCTCCCTCAGGTTGCACATGGCAAAAGAACAGTAGTAAAACACCTAACGACTGGTCTGAATATCTTTTCTTCTGATTACCTATTCGTCCCTGTCGTATAACACATGCACGGTGTTTCTGTAGGCTGGTGTTCCTTATCAAGAACACATGACAGGGGCAAACGCTTGTGCCAAAATGTAATTCTTATGTCCAAAGTGATGGAAATACTTGTTTGATGGAAGTTAGATGGCGTCCAAGAAGTTTCAGAAGCTGTAATAAACAAACGTAATTTCAAATAAACTATGGTTTTTTTTATTGATCTAAATTATTTTGATCTAATTATTAAGAAAGTGTTTACGAAGTACAAATATTCATCTGAGCTGTCACCTTAAGAATCGATTTGACAAACGTTTTCAACAGTAATCTCCACTAAGTCCGTTTCATCAATTTTTTTATTCCGCTAATAAATTTTGAGCATCCTTAATAGCCATATCCGCAAAACCTTCGCCACTGATCGATTTAGCATGGCCGTGGTAGCCTAGACACAAATGCGTAGCTGGTCATGTCGATTCATCGGTTCGAGTCTTGATGCCATTGAAGATCCACGATGTAGATCCACCTTGATGCCATTGAAGATCCAGCAAGATGCTGATGCACGTTAAGTTTTTCATGGTTCAAAGACCTACCGTTAGATTGTATGGAAATTTTTGAAGAATGGGAACTTAGGTCCCCTCGTCACTTGACTGCGGTTCAAAATTACGAGGTTCGTCGTCACAGCAGTCCTAGTGTAACTTAAAAATGTGGCGTTAATGATCACTCACTCATTGATCGATCGATTTAGGAAGTTTGGCCATATCTTTCCCCAGCAGGCATTTAGATTTGATTTTTTTTCGTTCCGTCACCGAAAGCGATATGATTCCGATGCTTTATAATTGAAAACTTCTAAGCTTTAATGTTGTCGATTGATTTTAAATAAATTGTGTGTTTAAAGGGCCAGTACGTTTTAAAGGTATAAATAATACCTTGAGCTATATTAAGTTTAGATTAACGAAGTAGAATTCTGTGATAAAAACTCTTTGGTAACATTGTGATGAGCTAAATTCTTTGAGTAACTTGGAGAATTATTAAGTAGTAATAGCACATTGAAGCTCAAGTTGTTTTGCTTTAAAAGTATACACCCTCTCAATGAAACCGTGCTAAAGTACTCTTATAGCTGTACTATATGAGGGTTTTCAGAACTTTCGTATGACGTAAGTATGAAACCGTGTTTTAGGAGGAATTCTTTGATTTATATTAAAATATTTATGAATACATTTTTTCTTACTTTTACTTTTTTAACCAAGTAAATTCCGACCCATAATACTCGATTTATCGTTGTTGTTAATGTTTTCCATTAACCTTTAAGCGTTTACTCTCAATGTATAGTGGTCGAAGTAGACTAGTTGGTCAAGGTAACGAACTCGTGGCCGGTGTGTCATGAGTTCGAGCCTTGTTCCGATGAAGACCCACCGTGCTGAGGGAACCCGAAGTTCGTTAAATATGTCGAGGCTCAAACGTCCGTTGGTGTGGTATGGAAGCTAGGAGAGGGGGTTGCTAGCCCAGGTGTTGTCCTCGTCACTTGACTGTGGTTCAAAACGTTAATATTCATAAACTTATTGCATCATTGTTATTTGCTGTTGATTTGGAGTAGAATAGCTTTCATAATGTTAAATAATAAATTTGTCAATTTTGAAGGATCTAAAGAAGTTTATTGCTGATTTAAGTAAAATTTATTCGTACATGAACGCAAAATGACACAAATAAAACGTACAAGTTACATGAGTAGACGTTTGTAAATCTCCTCTCTCATCTATGAATTTTTTAAAAAATACTTCTTTTATATAAATCCTACAAATTGTAGCTTATAGTTTAGCTTTAATATAGTATATGTGCAGTGATAAATTCTTAATATAAATTTGATTTTGGGGGTGAAAGCTGAAACGCGGATGATCAAATCCTTACAAAATTGGGCTCTTTTTCTTAAAGCTTAAAAGTTAAATGTAACAAAAAATGCATTATATTAAACTTTTATTATCATACTTAGAAGTATAATATTAATATTGATTAATATTTATTCTGATGTTACATTAAAGCTTATTTGCATGATTTTTAATTTAAAATCAGGATTGTGTTTTAAAAAATGCTACGCATCTTAAATTCTAATGAATACAGTAGAGATAATCAAAGTTTTCATGTATGATGTTTTTATTTAAATTACCTTAGAACTATATGCAATGAATATAAATTAGTCGTGTGAGATTGCCGAAATTTTTTCAAGACTGTAACGGTTGAAGTTTGCAATAGCCATAACTGAATACTCTAAATTTTGGGTTTTGCGACTTTCAATTTATGCATTTTTCTCTGTTTTTTAAGTTTTTCTTCAAAAAGTACCCATTTTTATCATTTGAAAAAATGCTTTTCTGTGTGTATTTTGAAAAAAATCTAGTGGAACAAAAATAAAAAATAAAAATTTCAAAAGGGTTTTTAATGTAAATTAAAGAAACAAAAATCAAGAAAAATCGAATATATGAGTAAATGTGTTGGTGAAAATTATAAATGCAAGCTATTTGAAGTTTGTGCTGATAAAAGAGAAAAAGTAATTACAGTCATGCTAGAAATGTGGATTTCTCTCCTTTCCCTCTCCCACTATCTTCAAATCCAATTTTTTTTTTGCAACAAGTTTAATATGTAAAAATAATTTTTTTTATATACTCTCATATTTTGAGACAAAAATTGCAAAGTGTTTAAAGTTTGTACTGTTTAATTATATGCATTTTTATAAAAGAGACAAAATATACTATTTCAGTATTCATTATTAATATTACGCATATGACAGAATCAAGTCCTGTATCTATATATAATGCAACGAGAAGAAAAAAGAAAAAATGTAATGCGAACCGTCGTGGTGCTGTTTCTAATATATTGATCGGTCTTGAAACTTATTTATTATTTTCAGTCGTTTATTGTCATCTCCGAATGCGTCCAAATGGAAAGAACCTTTCCTTGTTATGTTTTATTGGAATGCATTTGCCTCGCAATTGAAAATAATAGAATTACTTTTTTTCTTTTAGAACGCGAGAAGAGTGTGTCGTTTTTAACACGTATTTCCCATTTTGTTTTTGACGCAATCGAAATTTCGTTTATATGTAATGGGAATGTATTTTTATGTTTCGTCGATTGAAAATCGTTTGTTTGAATATTTATTGCTGGAGACATTTTCCTTTTTTTCTCCCCCCCCCCCTATTTTTTTAGTTTTAGAAACTCTAGATTGTGATTTCTTCGAACTAATGATTTTCCTCCTTTCTTTACCTTATGCTTTGATCTTAAGATGCAATTTGTATTCCTGCATAAACTTGGTCTGAAATCATAGTGAAATATTTTTTTTAATTCATCCAAGAGGTCTAATAAACTTCGTCAAGAGAAAATGTTATTTTCGAATTTTTTTAGAGATGCTATGGCATTTTTTCTCGAATGTTCCCGAATTAAAATGGAGTGCTAATTAAATTTGTGTGATAAAAGGTCAATGCATTATGTTATGGAAATAAAGTCAGTTATTTAATTTTCGTAATTAATTCGTTTATGGAATTATATTTTCCATGTCACAAATTTCTGTTCTGTATTGATTCTGTTCGTAAGGCATAAGGGATTAAAAGTATTTTAAAAGAAATTTCTCTTAAGCATGAAAAGAAAAGAATGTTTAAGGAGGAGCAAAGATAAAGCAAGGAAGGACATATAAGGATAAAATCAATAAAGGAATTTCGATCATTTTTATCCTTTCTCCTAGAAAATGGAATAGGAGTAATAAAAAAAAAAAGAATTTGTTCAAATAAAAATATGACGGATCGCTCGCATCGAATTTCCTAAATGAAAATGCAGTATCTGGAAATTTTGAATGCAATGCATGTTGTTTGTTTTCATATTCTTTGAACAATTTTATTAAAATTACACAGATTAACTTAAATCTGAAGTTTGTGCATAATTTCAAGTACTAAATCTAGTTTTTTCGAAACAACTTTTACATGACTTTAATGTGAAGTTGGAAAATAAGTGTTATCTATAGTGTGTTGTTGTTCGGTAAATATTTCGAATTTAAAATACTAGTTTAAAAGCACAAACTTTGCATTCTCTTGATGGCTGCCGCTTCTTATCAGTTAGAGGTCTTCTTATCTGTCTAATAAAATATCTTTCAATCAAATGGTTATGGTTATGCTCCAAGCTTGGCCGGCCTCTTTTTACAGTGTTTTCTGATACAGAATACTTTTCAATAAGATCATCTGCTGAAGGTAAACGGACCATCAAAAATGATGTTTTGCCTCCTTCTTTTTTCTAAATAAGATACGAGTTCAAAATAGTTTGATCAAACAAATCTTTCTTACATTACTTCTTACCTAGTTTTGGAGCAATAGAGTAATATCCAATATATTTGTCTACAATGTCTACTGCTCACATATTTTTATTGTAAGCGACAAAAAAGTACTAAAAGTAGAATCCAATTCCCTTCCTGACTTTAACTTCATAATGCATGCAATATTAAAAACATATATATTTTATCAGAGAACGTAACTTGCGCGTTTTCACAGGAACGTAACTAAGTACTTGACCTAAGATTTCAAAAACGTATCGCTAATATACATGTTTGATTGTGCTAAAATCTAGTTAAAAAATTAAATAATTATCACTAAACACGTTACAAATAATCTGGTACTGCCATCTGGTGTATAGATTAAGAAATAAACAATATTCCGGGCTTAAAAAGTAGATTGTTTGAAGCTTTTTTGGTGAGGTACTTTTCAATACTTCAGCCCGGAAATACAGGGTGTTTCATATTGAATGGGACAAAAAGAATAGCGCAGTGTGACTGCCGTAATGGATTTATTCAGACGAAACAAATTTATTCTGCAACTACAATTATACAAGTTTTGTTTGGCAACAGGGAAAAATTATCGAATAACGAACTCACCCCTAGAGGCGCTGTTAAACAAAATGTCGTCCATGGAGGAGAAAACGTACTGCATTTTCGAATATGCCAAACTTCCTCGGTAACTGTTGTGCAAAGACATTTTCGTACGAATTTTTTCTCTGGGGTTTCGTTAAAGACAAGGTGTTTGTGCGTCCACTTCCTCAGGACTTAGAGGAACTGAAGCAGCGGATAAATGCAGTGTTGAACTCCATCACAGGGGATATGCTATCACGAGTGGGGCAGGAGGTTGATTACCGTGTAGACATTTGTCGTGTCACCGGAGGGGCACATATTGAATACCTGTAAAAACTTGAATAAATGTAGTTTAGAGGTAAATTTGAATTACAACGTTCACAATGATGTTTTCTTTTTGTCCCATTCAATATGAAACACCCTGTATAACGGGCACGAGGAATAGAGAGGGAAATTTCACACCATGAATTTGATGGGACCGAGACTCAAGGGGTTAAAATGTATTTTATTAACAATTGAAAATTTGAACAAGATATAAGGATATTGTGAACTAATAGTAGGAATTGAATGAAATAGTTCTCTTTCTTTCATAATAAACATGTGGCATTATATATTGGTTCCGAGATTATTAAAACTCAATTAAATGCTTATATTCGTGTGAAATAAAAAAAAACTTCCAAAAAATTCCCATCTTTACTAAGGATTTGGAAATAAAATCATGAAATATTTTCCTCAATTACAAAAACATTTTCAAACAACAATAATTTTTGAAAACTGTGTTGACAAGAAAAGATTAAAAAGAAAATTAAGATTAAGAAAATGCAATTAAAAAAGTATGTAATGAATATTCTGGAAATACAACAAGATTTTAAAGAGAGATTTAATCAATTTAAAATTTGGGAAATGCATTTCACTTTATTTTATACCCATAGAAAATAGAATTTGAAACAATGGAATTAACCGAATTTATGTGGCTAGGTATCGATAATTTAGAAATGGAATTAGTTGAAGCAGCGTAGTGTGGAAAACAAAATTTGAAGATTTGATTTCTGAATTAGAAGGAAAAAACTCTTGCAGATAATATTGATTCCACAGTAAAAATTGAAAATATTTTATTATACGTATGGGATTTCTTATAAAATAATTTTATATCAATGAAAAAACTAGTTACTCTTAGTCAGAATACTTCTATGAATGGGAGGGACATAGCTACAACAGATGGAATATCCAGTGTTTTTAGGATTATTAATCAGCAAAAGAATTTTGGGACAGCATCTCTTTAATGAAAGAATAAATTTGGACGCAAACGCAAGACCACGCCTCGAACAGACAAGTTCCTTGCACTAAATAGTACAATGCATCCTTAACAAAACATGTAGAGATCTCCAGAGAAAATTATTAGCTACTGGTGTGAGTGTGGATTCATAGACATTTTGACGAAGCCGTATTGAAGCTGGGAGATTTGCAAGAAAACCAATCGATAAATAGCTTTTACAAACAACGTTTGGATTGGTGGAGGAAATATCAATCCCGGCTTGAACAATATTGGGAAAAAATTGTATTCAGCGACGAACGCATTTTGTTGTTGTTCAAGGGTTTCGACTAAGATTTGTCTGGTGAAGTGGTGAAGAACATCTTATTCAAACAGTTAAGCACCCTCAGAAACAGATGTTTTGGGGGCTATTTTATTTCTGGAAGACCTGGGAGTCTGTTAGCAGCTGAAGGGATGATGAACTCTAAGCAATACCTTTCTATAATAGAAAGTAAAATTGTGCATATGATGCAAACTTTCGCTGGTGGTGTTGGTATCTTTCAACAAGATATTGCTCCATGCCATACTTCTAAGCTAAAACAACGAATTTTTTTGAAAAACAGAAAATAACGGTTCTGCAACGGCCTAGTAATTCTCACGTAAATCCCTTTAAAAATTTGTGGACCATTGTAAAGAGACGAGAGTGTAAAATGGAATTCCCAACAAAGAAAATAACGATTGAGAATGTTATAAAAGTTTGGCTTCGTGATGACGAGATGAAAATTTATGTTTTAATTTAGTGGAATCCATGCCAAACCATGTACAGGATCTCATTAAAGCTAGAGGAGGACATATTTTGTATTAGATTGCTGTACCAGGCATGCAAGTCGAACTATACTAATTAAACAACATTTGTAAAAAATTTTGTGTTTGTTCCAATTAATTCGCACTGTACGGTACTGAAAAAAACTAACGCAAACCATGTCACCCAAATTTAATTTTTTAAAGAATACTTTTTAAAAATATTTTCCTCAAAAATAATTGCAATGTTGATGCAAAAAACCAACAAATGTATTAATAAATTGATAAATATCTATGGTGATGATTGAGATACACAAAGAGCTATAAAGTATTATAACATTAAATCGAATAACGTCGCCAATTGGCTCAGATCTGCCACCAGTAAAGGAATACCATTCCTACGCTTATTCAAACTCACTAATTTTGCTACCGCATGCTCGAAATCTTCTTCTCAAGCACAATAAGCTCGATCGAAGATAATATTTTTTTAATTGGTTAATTCTTTTGTTTTATTCTTCTCTTATTCTGCTGCAAAAAATTATTAAGATTAGGAACTTATTTTCTTCGAAAGTAAACGCAGTGAAGTGTTGCCAAAAATATGGTCTAATACGTATGGACCCGAAAGAACATGGAGCTTAGCGGAATAAGAAACGTAACGGAACTGCAAGACAACGTATAGATTCGTACTTATTCGTTTTCATAGGGTGAGGTCTACGTAAGTAAAACTCTTTTGCTACGATTTTGAACGCAACTGCCGTGTTCTGGTCATCTTAGTATTGTAGTTATTAGATCTTTCGTTTATTTCAAGCGCAAATGTTTTTTTAAATGCAATATTTAATTCTTCTAAATCTACGCTATTTTTTTTATTTTGCTATAGCCTTAGGCGTGATTAAAATCGCGCCAAACAGGCTATAGATGGAATGCAAATTTCATTCAAGATGGCCGCCTCGCACCTCGCGAAATATGAAGAATAAAAAGTATTACTGAAACGTGATGAAACAACCGA